>JAGKTI010003936.1:37027-53669 GCA_018397915.1 Birgus latro | reverse complement strand
AAGTAGATAGGTAGGTAGATAGATGGCCAGACAGATGGATAGATGGATGATAGGTAGATCAATAGGCTACGCAGCGGTGGTAGCAGTAGTAGTAGCATCGGTAACAGAATTAGTTGTATTATTAGTATTACAATAATAGTAGTAGTAACTGAGATGTGTATAATGTGGCCACGGCTGTCCAGTGGTGTATGGCTGGTGTAATTAGACCTGCTTAGGAGAGGACAATGGGCAGGTGCGAGAGCCTCAGACTGGGGGGATGGGAGGAGGGCTGGTGTCAGACTATTCTGCGACCTATGCAAGGCCAACCACTTGCCTCCCCCCCCCTCAAAAAAAAAGACAAATTCAATTTTCAGAGACAAGTGTTTTGTTGAAAAAACGAAAAGCACAAAACCTCAAACTGCCAAATTTGTTTTAAATTGCAAGAGTAAGTAATACATCAATCTTTGATGATCTTTCTCAAATACAAAAGACAATATTTTGGCCCACAAATCATTTTGAACTAAAGGACACTCTGTAGAATGCACATGGTACCTCCGCCGTGGGCAACACAATCTTCAACACCACTCCCTTTTCAACCCTTATTTATACCACTACTGATTCATCGGCAAGCTTACGGTAATGAATTTTATTAGTGCCCTTTCAAATTTGTTCATAGCCCCCAAACTCCTTTTGGATCCAGGGCCACAAATGTAATCCAAATCACTGAAAAATTAATGTAATATTCCTTGATCCAAACTACCTATCTGTAAAATTTAATCACGGTTCGTTTATTATTTCTAAGTTAATATTGTATAACACAATATATAAATTTTTGTGATAATATCAAATATCATTAAACAAATATAAATAAACAAAAACCTTATAACCCATGGGTTTATATAAAGGATCATCAAACACATTAAAACCATTTACTTTACACAATTAAGTCTCTACCTTTTAAGGTAACCTGGCGTAACCAACCTGTCATATTATGACAATATTTTGCTTACAGTCAGACAGAGAAACAGACAAAAAACAGGCAAACAGGATTAAAAACGTAACCTCTTTGTCGGAGGTACTAATCTTGTGAATTGTGTTGTTAAAATGTAAGTTTCATAAAAGTTCCCATGTCAGGGACATCAAAATCTCACTTTGCGTGTCTTTCCTTTGCAAAATTTTGTCACCAATTCAGTCTGACCAGGGGCTGATGCCTGGGCATGTTCAACTGATATAGCTGCTAAGCCAACTAGTCTCTTTGGCACTATTGTTGAGAGTATATACTGTAAGTTTTTATAAGTTTGAGCTTTGAGAAACTACGTTCACCACTTGCCACTGGTACTGTAAGTGTGAGAAGGATCCTTAGAGCAACAGAAACATTTGGCCCATTATCCAGGAGTTTTTGCCGTAGTGCGAAGAGAAGTACTCCTTGTATCGTCATAGACTATGGAAGTCTTCGAGCTACTGCTATAAGTTCGCAACACAGATCTTCAGCATCAATATCTTTGTTTCCATTACGCATCAATGATTAATCCAATTTCGTGCAGCTCTTCAGTACATCTTCGGTAGATTTTTTCTTTATACTGTAAATATCATACAGGACGCCAAATAGGCTATTACTGTATATTGTTGCAGGTGTTGGAATCTCTCTTAAACAGATTGTATGACCATATCTAAGACAGCATAGTTGAAATCTACTTAGAATTTCTGCTTTGGATTTCGTGGTACCTCCTCTTGGGCTTCGTACTCAAAATGCCGTTTCTTTCTCCTGTTTCTAACTTGTTCTGTCTCAAAGTTTGGTAGTATCTCTAGTTTCCTTTGCGGTCTCAGTAGCATCTGTCAAAACTTGTTGAAAACCCTCATCATACTTGCAGCCCACAAGGTAATTCTAAGTCACTTGCAAGTGTCTTGCAGCTGAATTGAAATCAGCTTCCTTATTTTGTAGCAGCTTGCTTGTAAGATTGACTTCAAAAAGGATGTTGTACCACGTAACAAGGGATACCAGAAACTTGAACTTACAAATTGCATCAGCAAGGGCCTCAGCTTCAGTTCGGGAAGTGTTTCCAGATGAAACTTTTAGGCTTGTGTCCTCAAAGATCTATATTAAAGCATTATAAATTATTACCAAGCTTAAATCTGCGTAGTTTCAATTGCATCGATCCGACTCTCCCATCTTGTTTCACTCATTGGTTTAAAAGTTATGCATAAATCTGATATATGGCTACTTAGAATTTGCCAACGCTGAGTCGATGCAGAAAAATAATTGTAGATCTGTTGAACCAAACTGAAGAAACTAGTTCCTTCCAGACAACACCTAGCAGTATCATTGACTACCAGTTTGAAGAGCATGCACTGCAGGGCACAAAAAAGGACTCTCTTTTGTACGCCATTTTCTTTGCCTTTCATGTTACTCCCATTATCATAACCTTGATTACACAGATTCTCAATCGGTAATCCCATTTGCTCAAGCTGTCCAAGAAGAGTTTCTGTCATGAAGGTACCTGTAGTCTCCCTTAGTAGAACAAATCCCAAAAATGTTCTCTTATCATAACTTCAGGCTCAGACATCTCATTATCTGATGGTTTGATTACATCAACAAAACGTGCAATCACTGTCATTTGCTTAGTATGAGTAACATCAGGTGCGCAGTCCAGAATAATCGAATAGTATTTGTCTGGATTTGTACTGTACGTGTTGAAATTTGCTCCTTTATTATTTATTTATTTATTTATTTTTTATGTGTCCGACTCTGGGTATAGGCTTCACAGCCTGCTATCAAGGCCCAGCAGTCCTCCTACATACCATATATCTCTACATGTCACCACTGCGGCGCAAACACCCACCGTCCATATTGAATACATGCTAGGGCTGTCCCATACAGGACTGGTGTATTGATATTAGCGTGGGTATTTTTACGACTTGTCGTCGGGTCATCTGGTAGACCAGTAAAGCCTGATTTAATGAAATTCAAATCCTTAAACTGCTCCCTGCCCTAGCGGGGATTTAAACCTGGGTCCGTTAGGACTGCAGGCCACCTCTCTACCGATTGAGCCACGCCTTCCCCTGCTAGAAGCTGTATAAGCTCATTTTGGATATCTTTTCCTAGGTTGTGAACCACTGTGTCTTGATCTATAACTGCGCAATGTCTTGTTGTTTAACTGCGCAATGTTCATTCATGATAAGATAAAAAATGGGCTAGATATTCTGCAAACTTAAAAAACATTCCATTGCCAGCACTGTACGAGTTTTCATTTGTACCACCGAATGACAAATTCTGCATGCCAAGAACTCTGACCAAAACAATCAAGCATTGCAAGATTTGTCGCCAACATTGTTCTTGCCTAATTTTCTGCTGGTTATAGCATCAATAACTTTTCCTTTGGACAAGTGCAGTTCAAGTTCACGCCAGGTCTGACAGTTTTCTAAATTGTCAGTATTCCTCCCATGTGAAGAAAGAATTGCTCCAATGTTCTTCCAGACTTTTGAACCTGTTTCTTGTAGAGATGATGCATCTTTTTTGTGTGTGTGTGTGTGAACAATTTACAGCAAGAACAAAAAAGCACATCTTTTGAAGTATTATCAACCACTGACGGCACACTTTTTCACCATTTACTAGTATCCTCTTGTAGTGTATAGATTTTTTTTTTTTTGGGGGGGGGAAATCATGTGATATAACCTGCTGTGGTCCATGTTGAATTATAAGCTGTCGCAAATTATCACTGCAACAGTAGGGCCAGTTGGCAGGGTCACTGTAATTCAAGCCAGGCACAATATCATCGTTTTTTTGGGGGGAATTTGCAGTACTTTCACTTTTTTTGACATCCTCTTTTTCTTCTGCGTGTTTTCCAGAAATATCTCCAAATATGTGACACTTGTCTTAGAGTTTATATCATTTGCAGCAGCAGCACCATATTTAGCTCCCCCAGAGCTAGTTTCATCAATAGTACAATCATATTCTTGTTCTTTATTTGCTTTCTGTGTACGAAGGTATATCAGGACGAACCCCTCTTGCTTTGCTTCTTAGCGTTTTCTGCCCTTCGTTTGCGGTACTTACCTCCATAAGGTCGTCTTTTATGAGCCATTGCTCACTAGAAAAATGATATAATAATATATGAGACCACTGTGATCCAGACTGAATTAAGTTTCATAGTACTGTCGATGTTGAAAACAATGAACTGCTCGTAGAAACTTGTAGTGTGACAGGGTGTCCCTTTGGTTGGAAGTCACATTGACATGTTCTAAGAAATTCTATACACAGGATGGCTTTAATATGGTAACATAATATTTTTTAAATCTTATATCTGCACATTATAAGTAAACCGGTTAAACTCGGCCACTAGACATTTTCATAAAGGAATGATATATTTAAACTGTAGTTGTGAAAGATAAAAAAAAAAAGTCACACTGTCTTATCTGGAGCTCTGACCGTTTTGGGGAAATTGGTTATTACAAACCATGCACAAACTGAGAAACGCTATGCATACTGAAGGATGATTGGCAACATTCTAGAATGGTGCACACACTCATAATACTCCAAATTATCTTCTAATAGGCTATATGAGAAAATAACAAAAATCACTTATAAATTTACTTTCATTCTTCCATTCCTCACCTCTTAGCCTACCCACGCTTTCTTTCGATCTTATTTAAACTGTTTTTTTTTCTCTCATATTTCTACACTTCATTAAGATTTCTCAGTCGTACAAACTTATTGTCATTCTCACGCTCTTAACTCACTCCAAACGCTCATACTACTCATACTTCCCTTCTAATAAAAGAGAAAATATCAAAACTTACAAATGAATGAGAGTAATAGCCCATTTTTGCAAGGTTATTCTGTCAATATACATCCAGTGAAACCACATAAAATATTTGATTTCAGCCCTTGTACCGTTCTAGCGAGGCAGAAGTTCAATATGTTATTTACTATAAACCAGATATGATTTATACCGATATTGAAAAATTCCAATATACCTCTGGAGGTGTTTTCACCCGCGTCAGTATATTTTTGATTGTTTTGTTTTGTAAACATACAGACGACATCGCTGACACTGGTGAGTACCGTGTGTGAATTATCCTCAGCATAACCTTTCAGAGAGTGTATTATCATATATATATAATCTTTAAATGTTACAAAATAGCACCTGTGTGCTGCATCCGTGCTGTAAAGCTGAGTGAATAATAGTTCTTTTGAAGATTTATCGGCGTAGGTAACGGTAGGGTGAAACAACAAAAAGCTGTCAATGGTCTTAGAAATGCACTCTGTTAAAATATCAGGAAAGAAAAGCTTTTTAGTCGGTTGACATCCCTTGCACCTAGCTATGAGTATAATGACTGTATACTGCTGCAGTAGCCACTTCAGCCTGTTCTAGCAGCTCAGGTTACTTGAAACCGCCTCGGTCCCCATGGTCACTTCACCTCACTACAGATAGGCTACGACGATCCATCTCACCCGTTACTCCGACCCACAGGTCTAAAGATGGTGTAGACCATACCACATTCGTTTTCGTAATCATGTATGGAAATATGCCCCTGGGCGCATAACATATCAAGGACTCAAGTTAAAGCATTTCTAAGAAAATAATATAGCATTTTTACTGGGACAGTCTATGCTCGACTTGGCCAAGCTGCAGGAGCTACCGCTCACCCCAGATCTAATACCTAAGCATCTCGTGCCTCTCTGTCTGTGTATTTTTACTTATATTACCATGTATCCATTCACGTACAGGGTTTGAAATATTGGCAGTTTTTAAGAGGATGAGCATGGGCCTTATTTTATCTTATTTTTTTTTTTTTTTTGCGAGGGTTCTATTAGTAATCATTATCATTTTGACCCTCTTGGTGCCCCAAACCTGGCTGCAATTCTTTCATTCATTCCTCACCGCTTTCCTTGCCCCACGCTGTCTTTTGTCTGTTTAAACTCATTATACTCATATATCTATTCAGTATTCAGCTTTCATATTCATGCCAACTCATTCTCACCCTCTTATTTCACTCCACACACTCGTGTTACTCATATTTACCTTAGAATATAAAAGAAAGTGGCAAAAATCACTAAAGGAAGCAAACACTGCTTCAAGTTCCCAAGTGTCGATCAGCTGTGTTGAATTTCTTGTAATGAAGTTGTTTAAATTGTATCTTTATAATTTATTTGTGCTTTTTATGCATTATTTGGTGGTAAAAAGGTGTTATTTAATTAGTGTGATGTATTTCAATTATTTGTTTTTAATGGATCTGTCATGAAGTGTATCTGTTTACAGATTTTTTCTATTACATAATGCATTCTTAACCTGTAATCACCAGGCTTTTGGATACGTACTTTAACCCCAGACATGTCCGGGAAACCGGACATTCCTTTGGGGGTTAAAAAAAATGTATACTGTATATAAACGGCACAAATTTTATTCCTATATTTTTTACATGATATACATTCATTTCTAAAGTAAATTATCTGTTACTTACATTTCGAAATGAAACTAGCATAGAAGGAAAAAAATGAAAAAAAGGTGTCAAAAATGGGAGAAAACATGAATTTTATCTTTTAAGGATCACAGCCAGCCCCAGTCTTGAGGTATGCCACTGAAACTTGACACGTGTGGAGTTCATACGTCCCACGTGATGCTCCATAGGTTGCTTTTTTGCAATTTTGCAAAATGAAGTTTTTTTTTCTATGCTCCAGACATGTCCGGGATTCCGGACAATGGGGCTCTAACGCTATGGTAGAGACAGGAGCCACATATGACTGCAGCTCACACGGCATGAGCACATATCAATGTGAGATGTCATGGGCAACCAGCCTCATAGGCCTAACACCGATGCAAAATAGACCTCTTTTCGGAATCTCGGACAAGCCTGATGATTACGGGTTAAAAATTCAAGGTCGAATTTGTTATTTTTGTTATATATATTTTTCTTTTTTCTTTTATTGCGTTTCCTTTCTCTTCTGTCTTTCCTTCATCCTTTCCTCTTCCTTTTGTCTACGGGTGACTCTACACTGAGAGACTAACCAAGTTGTTTCCTATACACCAGGAAACAATTTGCTACGCTGGGTAGTTACCATATAACCAAATTATGGCTCCTGGTGGTTTAGTGGGTAATTATGGTGCTCCAATCGGAACAAGCCTGTGTAGGTTTATATTCAAGGGAAGGTTGGAGTTTATTGCTCACGTAATGCCACTCAGGGATGAGTGAGGCTGGTCACTTTCATTTTAAACGTCAGGACCAACTTGCCTAGCCTCGGGCTCCAACGCTCCTCATGGGGCAACACAGGATTGGATTATGATGATGATGAATGCTTTTTCTTAAAAGAACTAATAAAAAAAAAATGTAACCTTCAAAGGTCAGTACTGCTCCTCTCTGAGGTCTGTGCCCATGGCGACTGTCTCGTTGGCCTACTACACGTTAAGTCAGGCTTGCGTCTTTTCTCCTACTGTATTTTATTACTGATAACAGTATTTAAGTAGAAAATTTTACACTTACAATCTTATTTTTTTTTTTTTCCCAGGAAAGGTATTTGAGAAAGAGAATTC
The DNA here is from genome assembly GCA_018397915.1 of Birgus latro. NCBI lineage: Eukaryota > Metazoa > Arthropoda > Malacostraca > Decapoda > Coenobitidae > Birgus > Birgus latro. Next base: position 46,164 of record JAGKTI010003936.1, on the reverse strand, counting down.
AATCCCCACCCTCAAGCTTTTTTTTTTTTTTTTTTTTTTTTCAGTTAACCGTCCTGTATTTGCGAGTGAACACTTGCCATTCTTAAGCTTTCATGTTTTCTTATATTTTATTTGGTTTAGCTATATCAGGGAGATAGAGTTTTAGTTTGTCAAACCTCTCGTCTTCTTTCGTACTGTGAAGGGTATTTTGAGACGCAGTTTAACCACCCAAACTTTCATCTTCTCTCGCAGTTAATAGCAGAATAATTCGGATGACTTCATTCATGTGAGAGTGAGTATGAACCCTTTCGGTATTAATATACTTTCCTTCGTCCATGGAATACTGAGAATTAGATTAGGCAAGCTTTTATTCTTTATAATTATCATTTATTCATCATCCACTCCCTTATTGCCCCACCAGGAGCGAACGAGCCCGGGCCTAGGCTACCCAGTATTTAAGGCCAACCAGCTTCATTCATCCCTGAGTGGCATCATGCGAGCATTAACCCCAGTCATCCTTCGGGTGTAAACCCTTGCTAGCTTCATCCCTCTGAAGCTCTTTAACCCATTAGACGAAAGGACATTTTTGCATATACATCGCACATTTAATATTAACGTTACAAGTTTCAACCATCAGTACCTTCTGGTAGTAGTTTTCAACCAATTACATCAGGACAGTGCTCGCAAGTGAATGCGAATTAATTTCATGATGGGTTGGACCGGAGAATGTGAGGGTTAGGTCAAGATTGCATTGGCTTGTTTGATTAGGTTATGAAGCAAAATTTTCTATTTTTTGTGTGTGTGTATTTTGAACTTTTTTTTTAATGAAATTCCTACGAGAAAACAAGATTCTTGAGATGGAATGTGAGTGGATATTACAAAAATGAGTAATTTTCGATTTTTAATAAATGTCAAAGGCATTCAACTCATCGGAAAACGCTGGAAAATACACAGCGTACGAGAAATCCTGTAATTATATGAAAGTATAAATCGACTACCCTATCTTGGTTCGGACAATAATTAGTATTGAATTCCAGATAATGGCATAGGATTTTACCATGTCTATTAGCCCACTCATGATACAGACATCGCAAGTATTTGTATACCATGTAATGCCAGACGGTGCGGTTCGCCTGAGTGTCAGTCACAGGATCCTGGGAGTGTTTTTTCTGACACATAGGCCCCCTTGCCTCCTCCCAGGTAGGCTACCCAGGCCTGGTTGACTCTGAACCCACTCGCTACCTTCACCACGCACTGAAGGGAAACAACTTCAGCTTCAAGGGGTGGCACAGATGCAACAGGACGGTGGAACTTCCTTGTATGCAAACGTCCCTCAGATCTCTCCCTCTTCCCCGAAAGGAGGAGGATGGACTACAAGAGATGGCAATTTCAACCTAGAGTTCAATGGTGTAGTTCCAGATGAACCTGGGACTACAGCTACTATCACTAATGCTACCTTGACTTACATTTTCTCTTCCTGTTTTGTAGAGAATTTCCTTAAACATAGGAATTGAATTACTTATTCTTCTGAAGGGGTAAAAGAAGGCTGTATCTAACCCTCGCCAGTTAGGAAATCGTATCCTAAAGCTGAATAAAACTGACTGGAGATGACAACACAAAGAATTTTAAAAAATCCTATTTTGTCCATACAAAACTCCATTATTGTTCATTCTAGGGGACACTTCTCGAACTAGAGGGGTTAGATATATCCTTGAGTTACCCTTTTCAGTACTTCTGAATTAAGCTGAAAAATTATCTGTGGATGGCAAGAATAAGACTAAAAAAATATTTGTACTGACGTGTTGAATGCAGTACTCAGGGATACTGTACAGAGAAAAGATAAAAAGACTGTAAAGTTATGGACAGTCTCTGGTGTAACTCCCACGATCGTGTGCTTAACCCATTCAGTCCGATGATGTATTAATTGTGACTCTCTCCGGATGATAATATTCATCTCAGGATAACATTTTCGAGCCGGAGGAGTTATATACAACCTTAAATGACTTCCCTACTAGGAGACTACAAAACTGAATAAACTTGCCTGATATTATTCCGATCAAAATGTAAAATATTGTATTGAAGTGAACAGGTAAAATTTCAGTTAAAAAGGTGAAAAGCAAGTCATCAGTTTTTTACAATAATTTCCGAAGCAGGTGACGAAAAAAGAACATGTCCGGCCACTCTGAATCGTTGCTGTGACATGTATTGTGGGATGCAGGCTAATCATACGAAGTAACTATAGGCTTTCTGTAAAAGACCGTTAAAAATTAATAGCAAGTTTTTTTTTTTTTTTTTTTTTGTACAAGGATAAATGAACCAAAGTCTGGAAGACTGCAAGTTGCTCGCTCCTGGAAAATCAAAACTTAGAGAGTCAAATTCAGAATCCGTCCACTTCGAGATGCCTGGAGACATTGCGTTTACCGATTTTTGTTGTTGTTGTCATCAGACTGTTTTATTCAGCTTAGTGCAACTTTGGAACTTGTATGTTAAATAACAGCCTTCCTTAACTCCTCCGCTACAATCCTCTTGTCACTTTAACTTGGCCCCAAATCGCCATATCTCTGTCTTGAATAGTAATTTGTAACAACAGATTAGCACCAATATTTGATGCTAATCACGAAGAAGTGCCTTGGTAATGATGTACAGCTATTGCACTATCTTTTTCTGCCACTGAACTGCGTGGAAAAACCCGCAAATGGACCAATATTTAGGCCAAGTTAAGGTGAATGATAAATGGGAGGCTCCCCTAACCTGAATACAATGGATCTCAGATACCAAGAATAAAACAAACTGCCGTCGAATAATTTGGAACCCCAAGATGATGTGAACATGAAGCTTGTGGATTGCAGACTGAAGTTGCCCTTCTGCAGGCCACTAACCTATCCTTCTTTCAGAGGGATAGGGAGAGAGTTGAGGGACGTTTGTACAGCCGGGCAGTGAAGCTAACCAGTTGCATCGGTGCCACATCAAGGTGTCCCTCCCCAGACCTCATCATAGAATTAAAGGGCTTAAACATACGGATCATAACCTCACTGGCAGTTTCCATCCCATGCTCACCCAACCACATTCATTTAGTCACGCATAGAGGACGGAGTTTAGTTACCAAGATAAAATGACTCGTGTATAGGTGCGGTGCATGTTTGGGTGGTATGTTCCGTGTGAATGAGTGATGAAGTGTGTCTCTGTGATTGGTACAGTATGGCTGAAAAATCTAGACTCTAAAGCTGAGTGATAGAGTATATTTGAGTAGTGTACTCTATTACATTCTGTTAGTATGGCTGATAGTGTTTTGTGTACTTGAGCGTTATGGTATGGTTGAGTGGTGTAATTTATATACTTGAGTGGTATACGGTGGCTGAGTGGTATACAGTAGTCAGTATGGGTTAGTGGTCTGATCTGTATGGTTGAGTTTTACAATCTTCATGGATGGCATAATATGATAGTAGCAGTGAGGAAGCAACAGCACTAGCGGTAGCCACAGCACTACTAATACTAGCAGACGGAATGGAAGGATCTTGTAACATTAATTTAATTTCTCCAGGGTATAGGAGCGTGGTCATTTTCTCTTTGCGCAGTAGTTAGTAGTAGTAGTAGTAGTAGTAATAGTAGTAGTAGTAGTAATAGTAGTAGTACCAGTAGTAGTAGTAGTAGTAGTAGCAGCAGTTTTTGTTGTTGTTGTTGCTGCTGTTGTTGTATATTAGTGAAACAAAGAAAAGGAATGAGGGAAAAAAAAAACACTGGAGAGTGAAACACCCTCGACGTACAGCTGGTCTGAGTCGAACGTTTAGTTTTGTCCTGTGCCCCTAACATTCGACAGATTATTCTCAAAATCGAATTACAGTACTTCATCCTTGTCGTACCCATAGCGATTCTATCCGATTTGATCTAGAATGGATCAAGACTGGTTGAAGTGACCTGTCCCATATCCTTAACCTTTGACTTATTGCTCACGAAACCATATGTTTTTATTCTTGCCTGACCTTCAGCTCTTGCACCAAATATGGCCCTAAGTCACAGTGTTACACATTTGATCTTGCCGGATAACTTTGATCTTTGGTTGGTCGTTCTCAGTACTGGCTTACGTCATCCTTGTCTGACCATCAACTTTTCCCTTAAGTTTAGATTAAATCAGATCAAAACTGTGTGAGTGACCTTGCCATGTGACCTTGTTCTTTGGCTTCTTATTCTAAAAAAGAAAAAAAGTCAACTCCTGGAGACCTTCAACCCTTCCATCGACTCTGATCCAAATTTGATCAAATCTCTCAGCTAGATTTTGTTCGCAAACATCCCCACCCCCCACCCACCCCCGCACACGTCAAGTAAAGTATCCATCTCCATCTCCGCTAGCGCCGGTGTTATATTAGCAATTACTGCAGTAATGGTGACAATATTGCTAGTAATAGCACTGTCATCAACAATAACAGCAAGAGAAATTACAATATAGTAGAAGCGACAGCAGTAGAATTTCATGAACTGACCGGTAATATAACTCTATCAACAGTAGTCACTCCTGGAAAAAGCGCGTTTGATGTTTATTCAACGTAGTCGAAATCGCTCCAGCAAACGATTCTATTACGTTGCAAATTTACATCAGCTTTCCTGCCTTCATATCGAATCGGCACCAAACGTTTCTACACGCAAACATATATTCCACTCTCAGTTTCAAATTCCATTTCATTAATATCAGAATATTTCAGCACTGGCGTAACTGATATACCTTTAAGATCTTTAAGATATCCCCTTGTAAAATATCCTAATCTGACCGAACCTAACTTACCCCAGCGTAACATAACACAAGGCATCCTATCCAAACCTTACCCAACCTAACCTCTCATATCCAAAGTTAACCAAACAAATCTGATCTAACCAGCAAACTGAACCCAGCACGACCTAACCGAACCTCTTATAACATACCCTACCCTAACCTAATCTACCCTAGCCGAGCCTTATCTAATCAGACAAACCTTATCTATCCAGTACAACATTAACCAGACTAAGCCTAACCTAACCAAACCTAACCTTCGAATTCTACCTCATTATCATCGAAACATATTAACGTTGACACAACCGAAATTTCCTTAAAATATTGGGGGTTGGCACACCGAAAATACAATGAGGTTATAATCCCGCGTCGCACTGTAACTCGTGTATTATGTCATTATACCCGGGTCACGATCGAGACAAATTTTTCCCGGTTGCAGGTAGGCGAGACTAATCACGTGCTATTCTGAGGCTGACGGCAGGTTGGGATTAGGGTATTGGTGGATCGCCATTACCTGACTGATCTGCCAGACTTTAACAAACAAATTTACTCTTCAGAGTCTCTTGTATCCAAAATTTATATCCTCCTCTGCCTGTTGGACCCGTTCTCTTTCCAAACAGATGTCAGAAAGGGATGCCTTCAGGTGGTGGCAACGATATAACTGCGAGACTCCTTTGCCTAGTTATATAAATATGTTCCTGAACTATTCCTTATCTCCAGAAAAAGGAATGGTGAGCTGAAGGAGAGGGTCAACTGCGGCCTGCAGTTGACCGTTTTCACGTTCATATGAGTCTGTCTTTACAACTATTTGTTCTTGTTCTTCTACTACTACTAATGCTTCTTCCCCTCCTTCTTCTTCTTGTTTCACTTATTCCACTTTTTCTTCTTCTTTTCTGGGTCTTGAGACACACGCAGGGTTACGATCCATTGCCTGCCGTAACTTTTTCATTACATCCCTCTCATTGATTCGACATCCTGTGGAAGTTGTCAAACGATCCATAGCCTCTTCTAGCTGAGATTTGAGGGGGGATTCACATACGGATCAATCACCTTTATCTGACTGGTCCGTCATGATTCACAAGCAGATTTACGATTCATTGAAGTTGTAACAAACATCGCTTTTTAGAAAGGACAAGAAAAAGAAAAGAGAAAGTTCCGACGTCACTTAGCCTCCGTATAACAATAGATCCTGTTAACTCACCCAAGGAGGTTATGCTGGCGACTTGGTTTGTTTGGGAGTATGTCTGGCTGTTCTACCGTGGATCTGCCTGTCTGTTAACCTCCTTGTCTGTCCGTCCGCTCGTCAGTTCGTCCATCTTTCTTTTCTGTCTGGCTGTCTGTCCATCGGACTGTCAGTAACATTATAAAAAAAGTTTTAGGTGGAATTACAGTGAATTTGGTATAACTACTGGGGACCGTCTCAGCAACAAGTGATTATTATTATTAATAATATATATTTTTTTTTGGGGGGGTGTTGGGGGACTTGGCCAAATGTTCAAGAATAACGTCATGATAAACAAGTAAAGGAAGGTGGTGATGGCTTGAGGGAGGTAAGGATCACTGAGTGCTCTTGTTGCAGTATACCTTCTCCAGTAACGACAAGGAAAGGAGGGCACAGAAGTTTCACACGTCTTTTATTAGCGAGAGAGAGAGAGAGAGAGAGAGAGAGAGACATATTGACGGTTTGTTTTTTCCAGAAAGACTGAGCACAAATGCAAAAACTACCAATGTCTCTAGTTCTTCCTGTAAATTCTGATCATATTTGCATTTTTCCCCTGGAAGGAAAACGACACGAGAGTTCAGATGTTTGAAATTTCGTTTGTTCTTTCTGCAATATCAGATTTACTGTATTTTCTTCGTGGGTGGAAGGGGATGACAGTGAAAGATGAGTACAGAATCCCGTCTCTTGTTCTTCTTGAAAACATATCATTGTTTCGAAGGAAAATAAATACACTTTGTTCTCGAATCTTCCCTCTATTCACAGGATGTGTTGCCAAGGTCAATTTCATTTTTAACAAGTCACTTCCAGACTATTTTACTTAGTTTAGGAAGGACTACTTGTAATGGTGAAGGGCTAATGAAGGCTATATGTTAATCCCTCCTGTCCAGTGAGTCCCCCTGGCCTATATGTAATGGTATGAAGGTAACGCCAATAAAATATAAAAACGTAATCTGACTGACGAAGTTGAGAAATTTTAAACATCTCACACTCACTGGCTTTTTATAAGCGTTATATCTAATATCCCATTGTATGTTATTGACGAAAACGATCAAAAAGATACAATCAACATTAGCGATGAGCACATCTCCAGTGCTATATTCCAGCTCATGCCACGCAATTTTAGTAGTCTGAGAGCATTCATAGGAAGCCGAAAGCGTCAGTAATGTCACTTATAACCATCTATTAGGCTCAGCAATTCTAGCATTCTATTGTAGCTAACGCCATATGTTATTGTTGTGCTGGAAGTGGGTCATACGTCTTATGATCCTGGAAGTCTTTTCTTGCCTTTGCCTTTGCGTGGCAGAAACGTTCTTTGTGCCCATTTTCATGCATATTCATGGAATATCTCCTAAGCTGAAGAGAATAGTTCTGGTGGCAGCAAAAACTTACAAAATTTGTCACAAATTTTCTAATCCCTGTACAGTAAGGGTCTTTTCTAAGATGAACCAGTTCCTCTGACGGTAAATCAAGAAGTTACAGTAGCCACCGTCGCACCGAATGGAATAAACAGTTAACCAGAAACATTTAATCGTTTCACAGCTGTTAACTTTCATATTTAATTCAGGCTAACATCAGTCGTATCATGTACAGCTGAGAGATATTTAAGTAGTCAGTGGTTTATGAACACCGTTGTTATACCTCCACTTTACAGTGCTGAATAAAATCATCTATGGGTTGCAAATAACTTCGTGCATGTCGCCTTTCCTTTCATTAACTTCTTTCCTTTGAGAATGCAGTCTCTGGGCTTGAAAGCACAGCAGTCTGAGACGCAAGTCGAGGTGAAGACTGTTAGTCAGGCGTGTATTTGGTCCAGTGTCCATGGAGGAACTGTAGGTTTCTCGACTATATAATGCCACCAGATGCTAGACAGGTCATTCCCTTAAGCTCTTCTCTATTATAACGTATTCTGCATCGCATTCTTGGCAACTAAAGACCTACAGACGATTTTTTTAAGGTCTGAAGAGACTTTCTGAACCGGAGGCCTTAGATATAAAATTAAAAGTTCCCCAACTGATTAGGGAGTCCCCCGAGCTGAATGAAATAGTCTAACGTTAGCTAGAACACAGTGTATAAGACGTCCTCGTATTGAAGATAAAAAGTATTGTGCAGTGAAGTATACTAGCCTCGGGTCCCTACATCTGGCATGGGGTTATATGAAACTGATGCTACCTTCTATACTCTATGGTCCGTATTCTTGTAAGGTTAATAGGCTCCGTAGCACCCTTTATTTAGCTACTTATTTTATATACTACACATTCACCATTCACTGCGATTACTTTACTATCGTCCTTGCTACCAAGTGTGATTTTTATTCGTCCTAGGAATGAGTTTTATAGCAAAAAGGGTAATGAAAACGACATTTAACTCCCTCAGTTTGTAAAGTCTCTGCTGACTAATAATAATCTGGTGATAGGAAAAATCAATATTGTGAAAAATAAGCCTCCTTCTGAATGGTTTAACTACTCACTATGGTGATCTTTAGGTTTATTCTTGCTATGGCTTTGTGATTTTATTTAGCTCTGGAAATACTAGTCAAAATGAAGGCATTGGATATTGCCTTGTGTATTCCCTTATCTGATGGGGTTATAAGCTAAATCAAAACGTCTCGTAATAACATGAAAAACGGTAAGTATACGTTATTACACTGAAGAGTTTAACATATCAAATCTGTTAATAACATTTATATATATAAATACAATCTGCATAAATAACATGCAACTGAATTTTCACCCCTTCACCACGAGGATGAAGTCCTGTTTCTTAACGACGTTTTTATTTTGTTCGTCTTTGTGTGTGTGTATGTGTGTGTGTGTGTGTGTGTGGAAAGTATACCCTTCATTAATCATTTCAGTATAAGAGATCTTTCGTAAGTTAAATAAAATTGCCTGGAAATAGCGGGCCTAAACTTAACTAATATGTTATCGCAATTAAGAGTTCAGCCAATAGTTCATCTGTTTATTATCCATATATTCATCGACATAGTCTACATTAATAAAATATCGGAGAATATCTATACTTTAACCCCGAAGATGATACACTGTATCTATCATCTCTCTATCTGTTTATCTATCTATCTATCTATCTATCTATCTATCTATATCTATCTATCTATCTATCTATCTATCTATCTATCTATCTATCTATCTATCTATCTATCTATCTATCTATCTATCT
>JAGKTI010003936.1:0-28490 GCA_018397915.1 Birgus latro | reverse complement strand
TGTGTGTGTGTGTGTGTGTGTGTGTTTGTACGTGTGGGTGGGTGTGTTACAGTCTGCCTGGCATGTTTTTAATGTATTATGGGTCGAATCCATCACTTGTAGGAATATGATGATGATGATGATGATGAAACTTTGTGAGAATAGCTAATTACAAAGAACGTAAATATTAAAGAATGTTAATATTTAACCCGTCAACTGCCGCATTAGTATTTGAGGGGACCTCTGTTGTGCGGAAAAAAAATCGATATTTCTAGTATTCCACTTCTGTTCTTACAGATTCCTAGGGAATGTAATGAAGTAAATGTTCCTAAATTTTTAGGCCATTATGTGCTATAGTAAGACGCTATGGATATCTGAAGTTACGGTACCGTGACACAACCATGGTACTAACCCGAAACAATTCAACATTGTCGTGTTATTATGTTACCGGTAACCGACCAACAGATAACAATTCATGGTTAAACAAAACGCAGAAACTGTGATTTATGGCTCAACTTCCGTGATGTAAGTAGCAGTCAAACACGGAGCATTCTGAAATGTAGCTCACAGTTCTCGGGTTAAGGTCAGAACTCTAGTGTTGACGGATTTCACTGACCATTATGAGCTGCGGTAAATACACTGAATGCCAGATGTATACAAGGACAGTATAATTACAGGCACGACTACTTTATGAACGAATAATTATGAAACTCCTAAGCCATAGTCTAAAAAGTGTGTTAGGCACCGAGGGTAACATTACTGGGTTTCGAAAATCATTGTTCAGTCTCGTTAGTTATCGCAATGAAGTTCACTGGCACTGATGTCCGCAAATGTATGTTATGGACATGGTGGATCAAAAGTTAGTGCCACGAGTAACTTATTTTCTATTGTATTGCTGCTATTATTAGACCATTTTATTTTTTCTCGAGCTGGAGGGGTTTGATATAACATCTATTAATTAAACCCTTGATTACCATAGGTCTATCCCAAGTTAATAAAACATTCTGGTCTTCTTCAACATCATCATCATCAAGACGGTTATAAAACCATCTGGTAGTACCATCAATAAAATGACAAAATACTTTATCGAAGTACAGTGGTTAAAATCTAAATAACATCGTCTATACTAGTAGTAGCGCAGGTAGTGGTGGTGGTAGTAGTATGACTCGTAGTTGTAACAGTAGTAGTAGTAGTAGTAGTAGTAGTAGTAGTAGTTTCAATCCCAGACTTACGTGAACGTGAACATGGTAGACTGCAAGCTGAAACAGCCCTTCTGCAATGCACCATCTTAGTTTTGGGGGACAGGGAGCGAGTTCGGGAAACCTATATACCTGGACAGCTCTACCGTCAGGTTTCATCAGTACCACCACGTGAAGGCGTTCCTCTCCAGTACCATAGAAGGGTTTTACAGCTAAATAAAATCGTCCATCGTAAACTGGAGTAAATAAGAAGCTCTCAGTTTTACTGAAATAAGCCAAGCTCTTCCAGTCAGGTGTCATGGATTACATCCTTTTCACCTTGACTTGGGCCAGATTTTCGTCCTTTTGTAGCATATCGCATAGCTCCTCAGCTGAAGAAAAAATAAAAGGAAGGCCCTACATCACTTCCATATCACTACTTCCTCTGAACTGTCTACTTGCATCCCTCCACTTCTACGACGGGCACGTCTAGCAAAACTCTCATCCCTTTTCTGTCCAACTCTCTAATGCAAGAGTTAACCGTTACTCCCAGTCCTTCATTTATGCAACTGGTCAACTCTGGAACTGTCTCCCTCTGTCTGTATTCCCTGCTTCCTATGATCTCCAATCTTTCAAACGCAGTGTGTCCAGGCATCTCGAAATGAATGGATCTTGAATTTGGCTCTCTTTTGTATTGTTTTTACTTTTTCTTGGAAGGAACAGTATGCGGGCCCATGGCCCTTGGTTCCTTCTTCCTTGCATAAAAAAAAAAAACTTCGTGGTTAGCATTGTATTCTAGTGATAATCTGTGTACTTACAGTGAACAGGGTAGGTTATAGCACTAATTGGCTTTGCAGAGTTGGTGTTATATACAGACTGACCCCAAAGGCTTTTATACAGGTAACAGAAGTCCCGAGGGAGATGACCCAACAGTCAGATTGATTTTTTTTTCTTTTTGAATGCAGTGTTTGATATCTTATTAGACTGACACCAAACAGTTTATTCAGCTAAGGGAAGTTCCTAGTTCCTAGTAGAGGAGCAGCATTTGACAAGTGCAGAAGTACGGGACAGATGTGTAGATGCTGGATACGAGGATGTGTTATAATGAAGCACCATATGGGTTTTGTGAGAGTGAAGCACCTTGCATGTGAAAATTCTTAGGGTGTGACTGATTGGCCGTGTTGTTCCTAAAGATTCTTTCCCATAAAAAAATTGACCCATTTAGCTACTTCTGGACCAATTTATTTTTTTCCCTTCCCAGACGGAGAAAATAATTTTGAAGAGACTTTTTGAAGCGAAGATGTCGGATATAACCTTTAACCATCATTAACTTCATACCTACAAGACCAATCTAAACTGCAGAGAAACGTCTGGAGATAGCAAATATATAAAAATAAACGCAATACCCTCGGGCAGAACGGTATGATAGTGGAATTAAGATCTTAATTTTTTATTTTCTTAATACTGGGTATGGTTAAATGATGATGATGATGATCAGCATCATAATCGTGGTCATGATTATAGGTCTTCTGCTTCTACAGTTTCTTTTTTCCTGTTTCTAGATTTTGCCTAGTCCGTGTGGTAGTAGGCGGGGGGCACCCATCATCCAGTCACTTGATGTAGTGTTTCCTACATCTTCCTTCACATTTATCATTCTTTTCTTTTTATATCTGCACTCTTGTCTTTCTATTTTTTCATCCTTAATGTCACTTTTTATTAGTCTTCTTTCTGCTTCAGTGACTCTGTATATAAAACGATAAGTCTGATAGCTTCCTGTAATCCAGGAAAACATTTACAACGCTGGATGGTAACCATATAGCTAAATGACGGGGTGATGTGGACACTACAGTGGTGCCCTAGTTAACTGGATGGAACGCAAATAAGGCATTCACTCAAGTACCAATCCTCCACATTCCTCCCTGCGCCTCGCCGTAGTGAGGAGCCTTCTGCACAAGAGAACATCAGGTCACTGCACGGGACAGCCCTGCAGAGGCGGCTGCTTGCCTGCAGTTGATTGTTCTGCTCCGTTAGACAGACCAGGGTTACACAGCAACAACAATCCAATCCGTATTTAATGATGATGATGATGATGCACGTATGTTTATACCCAAATGACTGAAACACTTCGTCCATAAAATTTCCGTGGCACTATCCACGTATGGTGATGCTGACTCATCCATAACTAGATTATCATTGTCTGAAATAATTATGAAACTCGATATGCATAATATACTGACCTACACCTATTGGAATAATGACATTCAGGAAATTCTGAGACAAGATTGATTATAGTCTTTTCGTTAGCCTAACTTCTTTAATAAAATAAAATCTTTTTTTTGTGGCACTCAACCACCACCAGACAGAATTATCCAGGTCATCAGAGTCCCTCATGGTAAAGGAGTACCCACAAAAACATACGCACCATACAGACGCGGGACCATAATGGTTTCACAAAAATGAACAGTTATGTGGGACTTCGCCAGGGTGAAGCACCTTGTGTGTGAAAATCCTTAGTCGTGACTGACTGATCACGTCGCTCCTAGAGATGTTCCTGCGTGTACAAAGTTGTTCTATATAAAACCCCTAAGCCCTTATGTATTGTAACTTCTTTTAGGCAGAGCAGTCTGTAAACGTCACTTCATTAGAAACTCACCTGGAAATACTTTATATGTTGAGGGGACGGCTCAGTCTGCCTGTGTGGGCGTAGGTGTGACAGAGGGAGCAGGACATGAAAGGATGATGCAGGTTAGATATTGATAAAGTTGACTAAGCCTTCCCAGCAACACACGAGAAATACCCGGTGGAAGGAAGAGGAACGTTATATACTCGTGTGGACCTCTATCTATCTATCTATATGTACATATGAATGTTCCATATTGACAAGTGAATTCTATAGGGAGGTTAGGAAAAACATAGGTGAGAGCCTGGAGCTTTGTCTCTAACGCATCGACCAGAGGCCTTTATCAAAGAGAATGCTACATTCGAACTGACGTGCGCTGCTTCAGTATTAGTGGGATCACCCCCTCTTGCTGGCTGTCCACTACCCCCATGACCTGACCTGACTTCGCCGCCCCTCCTGATTGCCATTTCCGCGCTCGGCCTCGCCCAGCACAAAAAGCCGTCACGATGGTTAGTTGTGCCACCCTTGTTTGCACAAACGTGAGCTGCTTCCATTGCCCTCCTTACACATTAATTTAAACACTTGTGTATTATTTGTTCCCAACTGGGTAAGTGATTATACGCTTCAGTATGAACAACTAAAGAATTTGATGTTCTGTGACACCTTACATTGTTCTTATGTTCATATAACCTCTTATCAAGGCCTCGGGAGGATTCACCATAATATGCAGAAGAACAGTTTCAACAAGGCATTGTATAGACCACACTATTCTCGATGTTATTACTCTCCTTGTTTTTCATCTTCACGACATCACTTATTTTCTTTCCTGATGATGTTGCGAAGCTAATCCCAGTTCCTCTGAAGAAATTCTCCAAACATGCTGACTCTGCGGTCCCAAACTTCGCAGATTCAGCATGTTTGGAGAAATTCTCAGCTACGGTGTAGGTGACGGGGGGTATCTGTGAGATGATCCGGCTTAGAGAGTTGCCAGGCTTGTGTATCTTGACGTTACCATGAGTGTAGCCGGGTGAGTACCCACCAATTAGCTTCTGAAGATGTAGGCCGTTGGTGGTGGAGATGATAGTGGAGATGGTGGTGTTAACTCGCTTCTTGATGGAGTCAGTGGGGTTACGAGTTATCTTTCTGAACTTAGAAGTGTAGCTGAGGATGGTGTTGATCTCTTGAATGTAGTCCTCCCTGTTTATAATGACGAAGGTGGCGGTTTTGTCGGTGAGTCGGATGCCGATGTTTTCGTTTTGTTGCAGCTGTTTGGCGGCATGCAGGATGTGGTTTCTGTTGATGTTTTTGCTGTGGTGGGAGCCACGAGTCTTGACGACCTTGGCAAGGAGAGAGCATCGAAGGTCAGGTGTCGTCCGTACTTTCCCTGCCTTCTCAAGTTGCTGTTTGTCATTGAGGAGGGCCTCAATCTTTGTAGAAAAAAAACTCAATGAACTCCTGACACAATATGTACCTAACACCTACAGCCTCTTCTCTGCTTCAGACTTCCTGGAAGTCCTACGTGACGCCCCTCTCGCTGACGACCACATCATCGCCTCCCTCAACGTCAAAAGCCTCTTTACCAACGTTCCTGTAGACAAGAGGATTGACTTCATACTCGACCTGTATACCGCTGCAAAGACACTGTAGACAAGAGGACTGACTTCATACTTGACGATGTACACCATTGCGAAGACACCAAGCCCCTCAACATTCCAGAGAAGGCCCTGAAAACTTTGCTTGAGGTCTGCACAAAAGAGGCCCCTTTCACTTGCCTGAGTGATAAGCTGTACCAGCAGATCGACGGTGTAGCGATGAGCAGCCCCCTCGGAGTCCTGTTCGCTAATCTCCACATGGGGACCATCGAAATTGAGACTCCTCGCTATTGGCCGCCCGCCCCCCCTTTACTGCCGCTATATCAACGACATCTTAGTTCGTACCAAGGACCTTCAGGAGCTGCAGGACCTCAGATAGTGCTTCATTATTGCCTCCGGATGTAACTTCACCTATAAAGAATCTAGCAACGGATGCCTCCCCTTCCTGGACATTCTCATCACCGCCCACAACTTGGGAGTCAAGACTACAGTATTCACCGAGCCCACGAACAAACGACTCTGCCTGAATGAAGATAGTGAGTGCCCCAGACGTTACCTGAGCTCCACCATCAGCGCCTATGTCAGGAGAGCCCTCTCCCGCTGCTCCACTTGGAAAGATGCCCACCAGGAACTAGAACGCGTGGCTCAAGTCCTCGTTAACAAGGGCTACACTAACACCAACGTATCCAGCATAATTGAGAGGCACATGGACAAATGGTATACTCACCAAGACACCACTTCACCCACAACTGGCTAACACTTCAAGATATACTAACGAAACCACATGTTTGCAGACTACAGGATGGATGAGAAGACCATCAAGGACACTGTATACAGAGATGTATGCCCTACTGACCCGGAACAACACATTGCTCACATCATCTACTACAAGACTAGGAAGAAAGCCCACCTTCTGCTTTGTAACCGATCCTCCGTGGCCAAGACGCCCCTTCGGGAGGACCATACCATTTCCCAGCATAACTGCAACAGTGAAGAGTGTGGACTGCATTCATACATTTAAATGACACGGACTAGACTACCGAGGCATCTTACCTGTCACCTACAGAATGGAGCCATCAAGAACCACTATGCCGCCTGCACAGCTCCGCCTGACATGACAAAGTCTGGAGGAGAACACCAAGATAATCGAGAGAGAACAAGACCCTCGCCGTCTCTTGTTTCTAGAGGTAATCTACATTATCACGAAACAACCTACAACAAACATGTAAGTCGATGATTTTCAAATCCTACAATCATCAAAACGCGACATAAGTTTAGCCAACAAAGCAGCCAATGAGGGATAAGATTAGCTGATCAGCTCCGCCCACCTGTCTCCACCTGATTCACCTGAATCGTATAGAAGAAGTCACCCACGACAGAACCATCAGGGGAGCAGATCGAGCTACGATGAAGGCCACCTCACCTGCTACTGCCTGTGACCCGTTGAGGGGGGCAAACAGCAGAACACAGTCTCCGGCGGCCCAGACGAAGATCAGAGGGACTGTGGTGTGGTTTAATGTCAGGACGGGGTAAAGCTTCTTCAAGCGCCAGGATACTGGGGTCGATGTTTTTGTGCACAGCCAGGCTGTCATTAAATCAAATCCATGGCATCTCCAACACTTCCTTGGGGATGGCGAGACAGTGGAGTTCAGTCTCTTTGGGACTCATAAGGGTCCTGAAGCTCGAGACGTTCCCGGGCTGGGAGGCGTTGCAATGCAGGGTTCTGCCCATGCACGGCGACGTCTTGCCAGGGGTAAAGGGAGTCCTGTGGAGATAACCACCGTCGTGGAAATGTGCATTGTGACAACAAAGGCTTTTTGTGGGGGCAGTATGGGGGTTTTGCGCATTCTCCTACCCCAAGATCTTTGAAGGGAATGGGCTGCCTTACCTTGTCACCCCTGAGTGCTTCGCCAGCAATGTACATCCTGCCCCTCACCACCGGAAGCGTCAGGCCAGGCAGCCACGGCCTGCTTCCTCCCACACAACACCACAGAAGAGGCTATGTCTTGAGGCTTCCTTCCAAACTGATCACCTACCCAGATCCGGACAAGGCCACGATCAAGACTGTTGCTGATGTGCTCCAACTGCTGTCAGTGACCGAGGAGGGACGGGACTCCTCTGACTGTCTCCATGGCCAAGGATGCGTCGATTGGCTCCTCGCCCATGAAGGAGGTCGATGAGTCCTCCCCTCCTCAGCAGAGGAGGGCAGTCCATCTCGCCCTCCTATCGTGGACACTGAGGATCAGCTAGATGTGACCTCCTACCATTGCCTCCTGACACTTGCCGCCCACACCCGGTCGTGCCAGCTCAGAGCCACGACTTTCTCTACCTTGCACTCTCTGCTCCGGGCTGCCGACCTGGGTGAAGGGATTCCACTCATTCTGACTGTCAGGGGGGAGGAGGTCCATCTAGCCAATGTAAGAGCATTTTATTTTATGCTACCTCAGCGCCTGGCCCCCTAGCCTGGCCGTCTCATGCCCGGTGAGCGAGTTACTGGTGTGTGTTTAGTTTTTAGTCATCTTTGGCCTAATGCCCCTCATCGTGGGGGATGGCCATAAATCCATAAAAAAAAACCATCAGATCCAGCCTGAAGATGGAACAATATAGTTCCGAAACGTCGCTGCCCTTTAAGGAACTCCTGAAGAAACTTCACGATTACCGAAAATTGTATGGCAAATAATAACCGTACAAAGGAAAATTAATAAAGGAGAATGTGCCACAGCTTTCAACCTCGTATGCCTCCATGAAAATAACCTGCCTGGTTACACCAATATATATATATATATATATATATTGTCTTGTTTCTTCCATCATTAGATGATTATATTCTGTTTAGGAGGAACATCAAAACAAAGAAAGTACGAAACGCCTTTCTTGAGTTGAATAAAATTGTCTAAAAGTTGCAAGCATATTGTGAACAAGTACAGAAGTCCTGTATCTCTAAATTGAAGCACTGTATGGGTCTTCATTAGTGAAGCGTAGTGCGTGTGACAAGCCTTAGGTGTGACTGACTAACTGGGCCGCTCCAGCAGATGCTCCTGTGTTTAAAGAGGCATCCCCTGGACTGGTAATTTGTAATTACAGTCAGGGACAAAAGTTCGCTATTTCTCTTTGTCTGCTTCTCACCTAAGGCAAGTCCGTCATTTTCCTCCGTGACGAATCAAATTCAAGAGTATTATCTGATGGCAGAGAAACATACCAAGCCTCTCTCAGCCTAGAAATATTTTTCAGCAAAGGAAAGCGAAATATAAGATGATTAAAATACTAGTCGAACTTTTGTCCCACACCGTACAGTTGCGGACATAAATTCCGATCCATTTCATTACAGAAAAAGTGGGACAATGATAAAAGATTTTCGGAAGCCAGTGATGCGACATTCAGAGCCGAATAATCATTTCAGAATGCTGTGTAAGAGGTTTAAAGATTTTCCAGTAAAAAGTAGCGCGGTAATGTTTACAGGTATTGCAATGCGTCTATTTCATGCTTAGGCCATGTCCATCACTTTCCTCCCTAATGCGTCATATCAAAGAGAATGATCTATGTGCAGAAAAAACATACCAAGCATCTCTCAGCTTAAGAATGTTAACCACTAGAGTAAAGAAATAAATAGATGAAGTAGAAACGATTTGGCGAGCATTATTATCTAGTTGAGCAGAGAGTGTTGCAATGGTTTGGGCATATGGAGAGAATGGATGAAGAGCGACTGCTGAAAAAGACAACTGGATCGGATGTGAGAGGTGCAAGGCTGAGAGGAAGACCACGAATAGGATGGATGGACAGTGTAAAGAGAGCGTTAGATGCGAGAGGGATGTCTGTAGAGCGAGGAAGAGTGGCTGTGCGTGATAGGGATGACTGGAGAGAAAATGTGAATGAGTGAATGATGACGCGGCCCCGAGAGGATATTTTCCCGCATTTGATCCGACCAGCTGATTGGGTCAGGTGCGGGTATGGGGATGGGTCCATTATGATGTGGCAGGGGTAAACCAGCTCTGCTGTTGGGCCCTGCTGCGGATCATGATTGTACTGCGCAGTTGACCTTCTTGCTGTGTGGTGCGGTGAGGATCTGTCCCTTCTCCCTTTGGGGCTAAGATACGAGTAAATGTGTGTAATTCACCGGGTCGGTCAGGATCACTTGCTGGTCGTGATCGTCAGTTTTTACCCTCCCGGAAGGGAGCTGAGAGCTCATATAGTCCGATATAAGGGTAAAGCTGTGACCTTCACACTCTCACATACCGATCCCCTTGCTCAAGGGGACAGTAACCACCCACTTCGTCAGCGAAACTTTTCGCAACCTGAGCGAAGCTCGAACTCCCGTCTACCAGATGGCAAGCGAGAACGTTACCACTACGCCAGTGAGCGGTGTGTGTGTGTGTGTGTGTGTGTGTGTGTGTGTGTGTGTGTGTGTGTGGATGAGTAAATTGTAGGTGTGTCGTCCTGTCTCGACTAGCCCCCTTTTTTTTGGGGGGGGAGGGGGGAAGCAGCCTAGGTATATAGATAGAAAATTATCGATCCATTTAATTTCGAGTCACGACAAGACAATGAATGAAGACTTCAGGCACCCAGCGACGTCATCTTTGGAGCCCAACAAACTATTCAGAGGATTAAGGAAGAGTTTCATAATTGTTCACCTAAAAAAGAGGAGCGATATTAACGTTCCAAACTAGTAATGAACGAAAGTTACTCTCATGTTTCACTGTGTCTACATCTTAGGGCATGTCTGCACTGGCCTTCATGATGCAATATATCAAAAAGATTCATCTTTGAGTAAAAAATGCACGAATAGCCACCAGAGAAAAGAGAAAAGTAGAGATGGTGAAATATTATGGGAACTTTTAACCCCTACTGCACACATCAGGTGGCGTGACTGATACATGGATGAATTCTTTCTCGCGCATGTTAGCTATCCTGTACAGTACATTTCATTGAAATTCCGTGTCAGTGAGAGGTAATTTCCCTAATTACCAGTTGCTGCTTCAACAAAACACAGGCTGAATATTAATCTAGCCATTCGACATTCCCACCACGCTCCTCAGCAAGCATGGACTAATTTCATTTCCCCGTTATTTGTTTTCTGAAATAATAAATTAGTTACGTGAACAGTTATTATTTTTAACACGTATAAAATATGACTGTTAGTAAAAGGTGTGTTGCACAGTAATAAACAACTATCAGTGTGGACATGAAAGTACGGTACAAAAGATTACAGCTGGGCCAAGTAAGTAACGTTCAGTGTTGGGATCGTTACACAAGACCACCTGATCAGGGTCTGGGATTTTATTTGCCCACCCAGTAAGAGCCCCAGATCACATTAGAGAAGCTCCTGTGACAGCACGGAGGTTTCAAGGCAGTTTTTTTTTTTTTTATTTACAAAAAGAGAGAAACGAGACTGCGAGTCTGTAGAATTTGTTCTTTCCAAGAAGAAAAATATGAACCTCGAAAAATCCAGATACAAGATCCGAATGTTCTGAAATACCTGGACACACTGCGTTTGAAAAACTGGATGTCATAGGCATTATGAAACTCAGAACGAGGAAGTGTAAGAAGAACTTCAGTGTACAGGGAAAGAAAATGACTATACAATATATCAGTTAATTCATACTTGACAGCCCAGGACTGAGATGGTGTGAAATTAATGCGAGGTAAACTTAAAACCTCACCGGCAAAACACTTATCCTTTCAACCGCAGGTAGCTAGAAAACTTGTGACATAATTTCATACTTAGTAGACATAGTGAAAGGACCATTTGTATATAAGAGTACACATGAAATATATATCGTAATATAATACTCTTGTTGAATTTTGATTGTCTATTAGTTAAGTGTGCTTACACTGTTTACAAAAAGAAAAAATAATGGTAAATGAGTGTGAATGAAGCAACTACTGGGAATGTGCCGCCGTCACTGAAGTCTGGTGATGCTCTGTCCCGTACTGCAATGACATTATTTCAGCCGTGCTCGCGCGCGCCTGTATTATGTGCATGTGCGGTGTGTGTGCATGTGCGGTGTGTGTGTGTGTGTGTGTGTGTGTGTGTGTGTGTGTGTGTGTGTGTGTGTGTGTGTGTGTGTGTGTGTGTGTGTGTGTGTGTGCGCGCGCGCGCGCGTTTGCATTGGTCTGTCCCCTGTCTTTCTGACACTGTGTGACAGGAAACTCAAACATCTTTACCTGATTTGGACCGAACTTCGAACAAAATTGTTGACGTTAAACAAGGCTGATTTTTTGTTTTCCGGAACAACTTGCAATCAAAGGTAAAAAACAAGCTCAGCTCAAACAGCCTTAACTGGATTTCGGCCAAAGTCGGCGGATAAGTAAGTCGATTTTAAGAACAAAGTGTCAAAGCTATGGTCAGTGCATGGTCAAAGATTAGACTCTATCCGCAACACTCTTGATGTAATTTTGACCAAACTATGTGGAAGGATTTCAGATAAACTGAGAATGAGAACAAAAGATAAGTCAAGGTCGAAGATCAGGTCATTTCATTTTTCATTCGATTTGGGCCAAAATCTGTCGATTTCAAGAGCAATTGGCCGAAGGTCAAGGCCACACTGCGAAGTCAGAATTTCGGTCCTTAACCCGACTGCCCAGCGTGCGTGTTGTCTTCTTTGAATGCTCCTTGTTTTTACATAATTTTATCACCATCAGATAATTTTACTGAACTCGGAGGATTAAATGTACCCTTCAAATATCTTTTTACTAAAATTTTCTCCTATCTAGACTAAAATTGTAAGTAACAGGAAACAAAAATATTGAAAACGGCACTATACTGAAGAGGTCATAAAATAAAACTACTTACATCGTTGTCCAGAATGTTTTAAAAGCGTCAGCATATACGCTGTTAGTTGGCTTATCTACTGCTCTGCTTATAACCCCGTGTTATCTTAATCTTACAGCCAGACTCATAAAACTTCACAGCGTTCCTGGCACCGGGGCCGAATTGAATGGGTTCGTAGAAGGTGTGGACAAGGCCCACATTTATCTCGGTTATTTATGTAACAGTTGTAGTTGTTAGATATGATGAGCACGCATCCCACATTACAGAGTTCAGAACGCGCAATCCCAGGTTCATCTGATCGTGAACCCAGTGGACTGCAGAACAACTTCCTTAGTCCACCATCCTCCTTTCAGGGAATAGGGAGGGGAGCGAAAGACGTTCGTATAATCGTGCACTTCCACCACCCGGTATATCGGTGCCACGATGTGAAGGCGTCCTTTTTCCAGAACCATTGCAGAGTGTACAAACATCTATAACAGAAAGGTCAAATGTGTTTTATCATGGTCATATGGTTCAGAAATTATCGTTAAAAACTGGGAGGTTATTTAGACATTCTAGCTCTCGGATTTACTAACACAGTCATTAGTTTCAAACTGCTGCTGAAATACTCAGGTTAGACCTACTTCCTCATATCAGTCACCCCACACTATTCGCTGCCTTATCAGTTGAAATAATTTAATGTGATGTTCTATTTTTGATATCTCAAACTATCACGCTGATTTAACTGTATTCAACTCTTTTATTTCATTAATTTTGTTACCAGTACTTAGTGCTCTTGTAAAACCAAGAGTGAAATATGAGAGCAGGTTGATCCTTTAACCAGGATTATGTCCCCTTTAGTTTGTTCTTGCTACCATCAAGTGGCTCCATTCAGCTTAGGGAAGAAGAATTACTGAAGCCTATATATAATCCTAGTAAATCAATAAGTCTCTCCTAGCTGGACAAAACCATCATCGGATTGCACGAACTAAAAGACGACATCGTACTAAATGGGATAATTCGTCTCCTGCCGACAAAACTGTTTGGCTCAATTTAACCTGGACAACAGAAGGAAAGAAGGAAGGAAGAGTAGTAGACTGGTAATAAGAAAAAGAGGCAGGATGTAAGAAGGAACAATGGTAGGAGGGAAGGCAGGAAGGAAGGAAGGATGTATTAGTGGGCAGGAAGAAATAGGAAAAAGGAAGAGTGGAGGTAGGTAGAAAAAGGACAGGAAGAAAAAAAAAGGAAGGAAGGGAAGATGAAAGTGGGATAGACAGATCGTATTAGATAGGCAGAGAGAAAAAGGGGGAAAATGAAAGAAAAGAAAGAAGGCAGGCTGTGCATATTAAGCATTGTAATTAGGAAGAAGAAAAGAAGGAAGGAAGACAAGAATAGGGACAGAGGGAAAAACAGAATTAAGAAGTTAGAAAGCGAAAAAATACAAGGAAGAAGGGAGATTAGGATGACAGGAAAGAAAAAGAGTAGACAGAGGAAAGGAAGAGGGAAGGTAGAAATGGAAGGTAGGAATTCTCTTCTTAATTTCACTTGGCTTACAATTTCCATATCCCCATCCTCAATGCTGAGTTGTAGAAATAAATTAACACTAGAATAAGCTAAGCGCCAGATACAGTGGAAAGAATGTAGCACCGTAATAACCTGCCAATTTTCTGCCACTGAGCTACGTAAAATAAGCTGCATAGGAACGAAACATAAGGTCAAGAAAAGTGAAAAGAGTACAGTTTAATGGCAACACATACAGTATATGGAAGCAGTGGGTGATGAGAAATTTGTAAAGTCAGTGTATAGTGGAACGAATGAGAGGAAGGGGAAACCAAGGAGAAGATGCAAGAAACAACGTGAAATAGACTTTGGATCAAACAAATCTGAGCATCCAGGAGGGTGAAAGGCGTGTATGGAATAGAGCAAATTGGTATGACCTGGCTTATGGGGGATGATTTACTCACGGTGATCTATAACAGGCAAGAAGTGAAGCGGCTGGGGCAAACCTAAACTTGCTTTGATGTAGACTATCAAACTATACGCGACAACTGGGAGACTGGTTGTTAGTGAATGAGGCTGCTTTCCAATGTTTTCGGCCGCCACAGAGTTTGAATGGCTAAAACGAACATGTGTATTGAATAATTAAAGAAAAATAAATAAGAATGAAGAAAGGAATGAAAGTAAGAAAGGCATGGTTGAAGCTAGGAAGAAATGGTGAAAGAAAGAAGCGAAGGTTTAAGATAGGAACAAAAGCGAGGTAACATTATATAATATATAATTCATCTTTTTACCGAATGGACTCTGCCTAAGGTAACAATTCCCTAAAAATTGTCAGGGGAGTGAATAAGGGAGGCGTGAGGTGAACAATTACTAGAGACCGTACTAGTGTTTGACGAGACTTAAGTGACTGACTCCTTATAATTCCTACACAGATCCATCGTCCATATTCTCATCGGCTTAGAAGCCTCTCTGTAACCCATGCCCTACCATTTTTTTTTTTTGGACTCTGGGATATTTCATGTGTGCCCTTCATATCATCTTAGAAACCAACAAGGAACTATTAACTACTTCACTTCGGTGACGTCTTTTATATTATCATCTTGCTGTTGTTTGGATGTCTTCTTGGTTGTGAAGTGGAAGACTATGTCTAACGCCTCCTGTTTGAAAATTGTCTCGTATGCTGAACAAAATTGTATGGATACAGCAAGAATAAACTGAAAACGCTGTCATCGTATCGAAGGGGTTAGAATATTGGTCCTGAGGTCGTTTTCTCTTTGACTGAATACTATGACGCCTTTAAGCAGCAACTTTGTTCTTATTGCCACAATATGATTTTAATCTTATTTAGGGAGACACCTCGCGTTGAAGGGATCATAAGTTATTAAACACGTTCACTACAAAATCCCCTCAAAGCTGGATAAAGTCGTTTGGAAACAGCTAAAATATAGTAAAAGGATGTCATCAAAGTGACCGGGTAATGGATAATGTTAACACCTATTCCTTTACAATTTAATTAACAAATGGTATGTTCATTTTCTCCGGTATTGATTTTTCACATTATACCTAACTTTCTCTACCATTAAAACTGATAACACCACAACCGCCAGCACCACAAACACCGTCACCACAACGATCACCTCAACAACTAACACCATCACAACTACCATCACCATCACAACTGCCACCAACACCACAACCACAGTTATGTCGAGGTTACCAGAATCCAATAGTCATTCTGTTTTAAGCTTCCAGAGGTGTAATAGACGCTTGGTGTTTATGTAGCCCCGTCACCAAGAGGATGTTTACTATTGTATTCTTATTACGACCAGGTGATTTTAGTTAACTTTGGGGAAACATTTCGAACTCGAGAGGTAAAATAGAGCCTTCATTTCCGACTCCACTCCATGGATGAAATCGTGAGGAGGTAGCGAAAATAATATAATAAAATACGGTCTCGTAGGGAATGGGTAAAAGAAATTCTCTGATATAAGTGAGCTGGTTTACTTCCATATTTTTTTTTTGAAATAACAGAACAAAGTAAGGAAAAACAAATGAATAAAAAAAAATCCATGCACCAGATTACTGTTGTCCTCCATTCATGAAATATCTGTAACAGTTGGACTTGAACAGCTGTAGACTGACGTTTGGAGGGAAACAACTCTGGGGAAGCGAGTTCCAGAGAGATGCAGTTCGGGAAATAAACGAATTCTGATAGGCGGAAGTTCTGCAATATGGCTGTGTGACATTCCAGTCATGTGAGTTGCCAGATGCCCGTGTAGCACGAGGGAAGTCATGAAGAGGTGGCACAATGGACGCAACTTCGTCTGAGCATTTGCCATAAGAATATCTGTAAAATATTGCAAGGGAAGCAACGTTCCTTCTTACTCTTAGGGGAGGTAAATTGTTTGTAATAGCAGGGTTATTAATAATTCCAACAGCTTTCCTCTGAATTTTGTCTAGTTGTTTTAATGCAACCTCTCCACATCCATTCCACAAGCGTGAGCAATATTCAAGCTGAGAGCGCACATGACTCCTGTAAATTAAAGCTATCTGCTCGTCAGTGAAGAAGTTACGGACTCTGTATAATAATCCAAATTTCCCTGAGGCAGTTTTAGCAAGTGATCTGACATAAGATGTCCAGCTGAGGGGATTATCACAGTCATGTTATCATTCCATTATGTGTTTCTTTCGTGTTATTACATGAAATGAGAAATGGTTTCCTATTCATGCAGTAAATATCTTTGCTTTGCTTGTCTCAGTACCCCCGAATACCATTATCTGTTGTGCAAATATCACTGATAACAGGGGTAGAAAACCTGATACGTGTAACAAATATAGTATTGAAATGTCATTACTTGATCCACTCAGTGTGACGACTTAAAGGGACTCGGTCATACAACCATGATATTGTGAAATATCCATACTTTTCTATAATACGTTTATTCCTGCTAAATAACTAACAGGCAAACCCGCAGTATGTAGAGGATTTTACTAATGCATTAATCACACGTCCGTAGCAAATTGTTGGGGAGTTGAATGGCGGACAACAAACCACGTAACGTACCACTTCATCTTTCAAGCTATATGTAATCAATAGTAGGTGGAATTATTTCAGTAAAATTATTCCATGTTGTATTACCATATGTGCAATGATATTGTCCATCATTATTGTTTATATCCCACCCAAGTCGTTTTTTTACTGTCGTTCAGTAAGAGTAGAGCGGGCCAAACACCCTCCACGACAGGTGTCTCAAGAAATCATGAGCGCGATTGTACATATAAACAAATGCATGTATTACACACACAAACACACACACACACACACACACACACACACACACACACACACACACACACCCTTGCCCATAGATCGCACTATATTAGCTCTCAGCTCCCTTCAGCGCCCGTCAAAGCTGACAATCACTACCCACAAGTGATCGTGACCGACCCGGTGAGTTACACACACACACACACACACACACACACACACACACACACCTCTAGACACAAGCACATTGTATCAGATACTCTGGACGCAAGAGGGGCTCGGGATCGAATCCAAAACTAGATATAAGTATCTAACCCTCTAGGTATCGCCCAACTGCATTAACATCTTGTGTTTCAAAAGTTTTCGAGTCTATTCTTAGCAGAAAAAAAATAATAAAGCATCTTTCCTATCACAACCTTCTTTCTAATCATCAGTATGGGTTCCGCCAGGGACGCTCCACTGGCGATCTTATCACCTTTCAGACTCCTAGTCATCCTCCTTTCGGGACTTTGGCGAAAGCATTGCCATTGCACTTGACATCTCAAAGGCTTTCGATCGCGTCTGGAATAAATCTTTGCTATCCAAACTGCCCCTTTTTGGCTTCTATCCTTCTCTCTGTGCCGTCATCTGTAGCTTTCTTTCTGGTCGTTCTATAGCAGCTGTTGTAGACGGCCACGATTCGTCTCCTAGAGTTATCAATAATGGTGTTCGTCAGGGTTTTGTCCTGTCACCAACTGTCATCCTTCTATTCATCAACGACCTTCTAAGCTGTACATCTAACCCTATCCACTCATACACTGATAACTCCATCCTTCACCTTTCCATTCGCTTTCTGCAGCGTTCATCTCAGCAGTTACTTTAACAAACAAGGGATGAGGTTATGGCACACCTAATGCCTGGCTTGGGTTATATCTCTGATTGGGGTAAACGTAATCTTGTTAATAATGCTTCAAAACTCAGTTCTTACGTCTTTCAACTGGTCAAAATTTTCTGCAGGAGTATCTTCTAATCTTTAACAATATCCAGCTCAATTCTGCATCGTCTTTAAACATACTTGAGGTTTCATTCTCTCGGGATTTATCTTGGAAATATCATGTTACATCTCTTGCAAAATCTGCTTCCAAGAGATTAGGTGTGCTAAGCTGACTCCGTGCCTTCCCTACTCCTGCACTGTTTACGGGTTTTAATCGCCCCTGTGTAGAGTACAACTTTCATGTGTGGAGAGGCTCCCCACATAGATCTCTTCTCAACAAGGTGGAGCCAAAGGCTTTTCGTCTCATTAACTCTCCTCCTCTTACTGGCTCTCTAAAACCTCTGTATCTTCTTCACATTACTGAATCTTTACCTCTTTTCTGTCGATACCCTAACGGTCACTGCTCCTCTGAAGAGTTTGCTTGCATCCCTCCACAATTACAGCAGGTGCATAGCACCCGTCTAGCAACAATCTCTCATCCCTTTTCTGTCCAACTATCTAATGCAATAGTTAACCGCAACTTCCAGTCCTTCATGTATGCAACAGGTCAACCCTGGTACTGTCTTCTTACTGTATTTCCTACTGTCTATGACCTCCAGTCTTTCAAATGCAGTGTGCCCAGGTAGCTCAAATTGAACAGATCTTGAGTTTGACTCTTCATAAACGTCTTTTACAGGTCCTTCGTAAGCTGTACAAAATCATCGAGGATGAGTCAAAAATAAAATATAAATGACATCCTCTGACTGAGGTGTTAATCATTATTTTGCAATGACAATCTTTAAGGTTTAAATGGTGTATGAAAAGAGTATGTGTCCCGGTTATATTAATGGGTACTCTAATGATAGTTCCATTACTTTTGTGGTTCCTTTCTTTCTCTTTTTGGATCTTATGCAGCCCACATACAACATAATATGATTAGTAAGGAACTGGGTTAACTTCTTGGTGGGAATGCTGCTTCCTTTTTACTATTGCTAATGCTACCGCCAGCCAGACGATTTTATTCAGCTCAACAGTGTCACGAATTTTCTACACTGTAACGTTATGTTGAGTGAGTCGTGACATCGTCCCGTAAATTTGAGTTGTCTGATGGCGCGTTAGCCGTTACACGCCGGCGCGGCGCGCGCACCTCCCACGCTCGTCGCGCCGCCGATTTGAATCAGAGCTCAGTTTGCTTGTAGACGCGGCGCGACGCGGGACGCCTCTCAAAGGCTCTGTGCTTTTCTAGCGTTTTTCAGATTTCAGCTTGTATTGGCGTGTCTCCTGCAGCCCCACCCACTTTGGTGATCGTCACAGCAGCTCTGTTTCATCCATACCGATCAGTATTTTCTGGTTTTTCCCTAGGCTAAGCTTTTTGAAATATTTAGCCGTTATCTGAGTGTTTCAGCGAGTGAGTGGATTCCTTTATTTGATTTGAATTTCATGTAACGTAAATTCATTTCTTTGTAATTAATAAATTCACAGTTCTTTTCTTGAGCTTTGTTAAAGTTGTTAACTGTGTTTAATTAGTCCACTTTGTTATTTAATACAGTTTGCTACTCTGCGTTAGCACAACTTTTGAATTAAATCACGGCCAGTACTTAGGCCAGCTTTGAATCACTATAAATCCGTTGTGCTAGCTGGGAGTTGGCTCAGCCAAGAGCCTGTTATTATTATTATTATAATTTTTTTTGATTGTTGGGGGGGGAGAAGAAACTTTCTCGTAGGCCAACGGTACAATATTGCAGCTCTGCTGCGTGCCGTTAAGGAAGTTTGTAATTCTCGACCCTAGAGAATTGACATAGCACACTTAGCTATACATTGTATACCAATTATACAATATTTCATTATTTCTTGGGAATACTTAAATTTCCCCTGACATCTGGCGACACGCCAGGGTAAAAGTCTCATTTTCCCCTGACATCTGGCGACACGCCAGAGCAAAGTCTCATTTCCCCCTGACATCTGGCGACCTCGCCAAGATAAAAGTCTCATTTCCCCCTGACATCTGGCGACACGCCAGAGAAAACTCTCATTTCCCCCTGACAAACAGAGACCCATGTAGTGAAGAGGTTTGAAACAATTTCCATTAGAAAGATTCTCTGTTAACCCATATAGTAAAATGACGGTTTTTAAATTTTACTCCTGTTTCGGCCTGACAATTTCATTTTGCTTTTGAGGGACTCCTTGTAGTGAATGGGTCATTAACAACCTCCATTAGAAGCACTTGCCATTAACACACACGTAGTACCGAGTCACGCATGGTACTCTGTGTTTATGAGCTAATCCTCTCAGCTCTAATTGAATTGAACAACTGAATCCTAGCGCCAGGTAACGAAGACCATATGGCACTAATTCAAAGCAAAGATATATTATTAGCAGTGGAACAGAAACGGGAAAGGAGAAAAGGATGACAATAAAAAAAAATCACAATAAATCAAGGACAAGATACTGTAAAGATAAGATATAGCTTTCAAAATGAATAAATCCTCGGAGATAAAGTATAAAACTAAATGACACACAAAAGATCAGTACTAGTTAACAAGAACACTAGCCGGTCCACAGAAAAGACCACGATTAACTAAAAATATCTGCTAAAATAGGAGGGGGGCCAAGACGAAATATAGAAGGAAAAGACTGACGACGAACAGCATTATAAAGAAGGCAGTCGAAAAGAACATAACGAGCTGACAAGGTCACGTCACAATTGAACAAAGTGGAGGAGGATGTCCACACATCAAATGGCCAATCATAAGAGTCAGTCCACCTCCGTCCCCCATCGGCGAGTAAGATGATTAGGGGTGAACCAAGGTGACACAAAAGGCCATCGGCGAGTAAAATGATTAGGAGTGAAACAAGGTGACACGAAGCGTTTAATAGCATGAAATAAAGCAGTGGTAGCTGAGGATCAAATAGATAACCGGCGCTGAGTAGAAAGCTTTGAGAAGGCAGGAACGAAGTTTGACACCTGGACAGAGTGGGAAGGTATGCGGGGTGATGGGATGGCAGCACGAGCTGCTAAGGAATCCACGGTCTCATTGCCAGGGATATCAATATGACCAGGCACCCAACAGAACTATACGGACTTTCACTGACAACCAGCACAGCCATTTCAGAATCTGAAGGTCAATCCAGTGAGACCGTGAGGCAGAAGCAGCAGGAATAGGGCGCTGAGTGAGATTTAAAAAAAAAAAAAAAGGTTTAGAAGGATAAATGTAAGACTGCTGAACAAGAATTAGCAATGGATAAAGTTCAACTTTTAAAACAGTAGCAACCGCAGGTAGGCTGTATGCACATGAGCAATCAGGAAAGAAGACTGTAAATCTCGTACCCCTAGATGTCTTAAAACCGTAAGTATAAACATGAATAGCAGAAGATTGTACACGCAAGTGAGCGAAAACGAACAAACGGAAAGTAACAACAGAAGTAGAGGATTTCGAGCAAGACGAAATGGAGGAGCAGACAGAAGGACATGGTAAAAGCCAGGGAGAAAAGGTGGCTGGGTGGAACAAAATAATATTCACGACTATAAGTGGAAAAGAAGCAAGAAGAGACTGAATGCAAAGAGAATAGTGAGGACTGGAGATGGGGTGAGAGGAGTAACAACAGGAGGTAAGTGGGGGACTGACTGACTAGGAAATTTATGAAACCAGGCATATTAATGGAGGGATAAAAGTGACCATCGACGATGCAGAGAAAGGGTCACTGACTCGACCGAGAGGCTTTCAACGAGGGAGGATTTAAAAACACCAAGAGCTATTTGGAGACGAAGATGATAGAGAGAATCTAGCTGACACAGAACATTAGTAGATGCAGAATAATAAACCTGACACCCATAATCTAATTAAGGGAGAATTTTTTCGAATTTTCTCAAATTTTCATGTTTTATCATTTTTAGGAACCGAATATCACCAGCTATCAACATCAAAGCTTCTTTTGGGGGCATTTTAATAAGAACGTGGTTCCGGGCATTTAAAAAAACATTTTAATCAATGCCCCGCGTCGAATGCTTTGGAAACAAATGCACCTGGCCTGCAGCTTCATGATATGAAGAGAAAGCTGCAGGTATACAAAAATTCTTTGGTTACCCGTTCAAACTGTCAAGTAACGTTTTCTCATATGACCCTTTATAATTAGAGAAAATGTACAAAAACACAGGTGGTAGGTCACTGTAAGCGACAGAGCAAGATATTGATGATTCTCTTATTAACTTTTGATTTTGCTGCATTTCAACAAATTCTACTGTTGTGAAATGATGGGACGATGTTCCAAGTCTTATCTGGCTGCACCAGAGCGTGTAAAGAAGGTGAGGAACGCCAGATGGAAAGCAGAGAGCGTAACAGAAGAGGTGATGGAGGAGGAGGTAGTGGAGCAGTATTTTATTTGATGCATACCGAAGAAACTGCTTTTCATACACAAAAAGCACAATAACTTATTTTCTGACCGATTTTCACTATTCAAAGCTCATTTTAATCGGCTATTAGTTGCGCAAAACAAGGCCAAAAACTTGTTGTGTTTGGTTTGAAAACCTTCCACGTATGGAGTGTTATACTGCACTTAGTAAATATATTGGTGCGTGATGACTATGCAATTCTGCTATGTCCATCAAATTGACTGTGAGAAAATGAGTAAAATTAGCCAAAAAATGGTAAAAATTGGTCATTAAATAAGGAAGAAATTGCCGTTTATCGTATTATGTCAGTCAATTGACATAAATTCCCCACTTACGTCAAAACAAGAGTTTTATGAAGATGTAGCGGGTCGTAGGCTATACACCCCATGACACATACGGCAAGGTCTGAAGTGGACGGATGCAGTGGAAGGCAGTGATCCTTAAAGAGGAGTGAAATGGTTGGTGTAAGGTTAAATGGAAGTTTTGCAGATTCAGTCTGTCTCGAGATTTGAAACAAACTGTAGTGAGATTTTGTAGGATATATTCATGAATTAGAAACAAATCTTGAAGAATACAGGACTCAGTCAGGATGGTGTACTTGCACAACCCGCCCTTGTGAGAGTTTGTGCTAGTCTGCCATGCCTCAGAGCACGAGAAAGGGCTGAGCTAAAATGCCGAGCTCTGTAACTAACTGGAGTCAGCAAACAGGATTGCCACAACGTATAATGAAATAATGAATGATCAGATAATAAGCACTTTTGTATACAATAATTTTTTTAAGAATCAGTACTTATATAGTTTTGGTGTTAATTTAAGTGGGACCGGTAGAGGAGATATGTGCATTCCACGTCAACGAACAGTCAAACACGAGACCCAGGAATGTCCCTGAAAATCAGTAAGTGTGCGATGTCTGGTAAAGAATGAGAGGTGGTTTAAGGATATGGTGATAACGGGTAACAGTGATTGTACACATGAGGTGAAGAACCGAAAGTCACGAGTACCCAGACATGAGGCTTTGATACTGATTGCACACGTTGTTTGTTGCAGCATAATCATATTAGAACCACCTGCAAAGACTGCAGTGTCGTCGACGTATAAAGATTAACATATGCCTTATAGAAGGAAAGAAACAATATCGTTGATAGCAATAAGAAAAGTGTGGTATTAAGGACACTGTGGAACACCAAACTATGAAAAGGAGGTAGAGAGTGAACCACGTGTATGGATATAAAATTTTCTATTGGGTAAAGTTTTCAATAAAAACCGCCCATATTTCCAACAACAACAACACACACACATACATAAAAAAAAAAAAAGCATGCAGACAACATATTTCCAGGTCATATTGTAACGGGGTATATAAAAAGCCAGCGTTGCTTGGGGGCAAAGATGAGAGCCTCTCTTTGGCTAAGTGGTAACGTGCGCGCCTATGAAGCGCGAGAGCTCAGGATCGAATTCATTTCGGTTATTACATTGGTTGGCAGCAGTGTGGGATGTGAGGCGAGGCTTGGAGGGCAATGACGTTGTTGTTGACACCGTCTTGTCCTTACATCCCGGGGGTGAGCTGTCCGGTGTGGTCCGCAGCGCCCCCAGTGGTGGCCTCCAATGCTACGCTAACACTTGTGTTCGAAACTGACCAAATTAATCACCAGGGGGAGAAAAGAGTGATGTAATGGGGTATATAAAATGCCCGTGTTGCTTAGAAGCAAAGAGGGGATCCTCTCTTTGTGCTCACCTATGAAGCGCAACGGCCCAGGAACGAATCTCAGCCAGACCAGCGATTAATTTGGTAAGTTTCATTTCGGTCACTGCAATATCACAGGCTTTTACAAGATCAAAGAAAACAGCAAGGACGGAATCATTACATTAAAACATATGCCAATTATACGTCTCCAACAGGAGTAAAGAGTCTAAAGTACATCATGAATGCTTGAACCCAAACTGCAATGATGAAAGAAGTTGGCAGGAATCCAATATCCACATAAGCCTAAGACTGACCATGCAGTCAAGGACCAAGGAGAGTGAGCTTCTCAAGGCAACTGAATGAAAATCTTGTGGCAGAAGACCGTCTTTAAACAGTTTAAGGAATGGAAAAAATTAAGGCTATGCTCCAGGCATTAGGAAAAGTACTTTCAGACCAGACCTTATCATAAAGAAACAGCAAGAGAACGTCTGCAGAGAGATGTTTCAGCATTTTTAATGAATGTCATCGAAGCCTCCACTTGTATCCATACAGGCATGTAGAACATCACACAACTCACAAAGGGAAAATTATGCATTATAAGACTCCACAGAAGACAAGTGAAACCTAATTACAACACGTTCAGTTACAGAGCGAAGAGAATGGAATTCTGTGGGCAAGTGAGAGGCACTGCAAATTTCGCTAAAATAAGCCCCCATTGCATCTGCTATAAAGGAGAATCAGCAACCGAAGTACCACTCATATGGAGGACTGGATAAGAAGAGCAAGGGCAAGCAGGCTTGCCTGCATTCTGATGAAAATGGGACCATACTGCTTGAACAGAGCAGGAAGAGTCAATGGAAGAATCATAAGAATTGGAACACACACTCTTGGCTACCTTTACTGTTCAATGAAAAACAGCAGCTGACCTATGGAAAAGAATAAGATTGAAAAGGTGGTCACTTGTAAGTCATTTATGGCAACAGCTCTTCCACTTAGCATACTAAATGCACAAGGTTCTGGAACATGCAGTTGTCCTCCATGGTACACATTTAGAAGTAAGCAGGTGTATAGATCAAGGAATCGCTATACTGGGTGAACATAACTCAATATCAGTAAAAACATTCAAGCATATCTTGGACACCATCAGCTAGCAAAGAATATTAAGTTGTAAAGAGGAGGAAATGGGCCAGTCACCTTTATTAAAACCCTGGAGAACGTGGGACGGGAGAGTTAGATGTAAGGCATAAGAATTTTGGAAAATGATCACTGCTGTGACAGTTCTTTAGAAGAGATTAATGAAAATCTTTGGGAAGCATAGTAGACCAAAGTGAGAGGTCAGTGGAAAAGAAAGAACAGTCCTGGGCAACAAATTGGGTATGGTCACAGGTGTTAAGAATAGAAAGATCATGGGTGGAAATAACAGCCTGGAGTAAATGTCAGTCACCCCAAAGGGTATGCCTGCAGTTAAAATCTCTAAGTATGATAAAGGAGGTGGGAGATAAGACAACAAGTCTGCCAAAGCACAGATGTAAATAGATACCTGTGGAAAAAAAAATAGAAACAATCATTATCCAATGACCAAGAACCCCTCATGCCTGAGTACAAGGTACTGAAGCATGGGATAGTATGACAGAATAAAATGTGCTGAAAAGTGAATGAAGGGAACTAATACAAGAATAACTGGGGATTGAAATAGGTGGTCGAATTAAACGAATATCCTGTAAAACGAACTACTACAGGTTGGTGGGCAGACAACAAAGTAAATCACTACAATGGGCATAAAAGCTTCGTAAATTACATTGTAAAATGGACATAAAACTAAGGAATAAAAACAATAAAAGACTAGGGTAAAACACACACACACACACACACACACACACACACACACACACACACACTAGGAAAGGAAGACAGGCTTTTTGTGATAATAGTCCAAATGGAGGAAGCAACTGATGCCTTCAAATTACAGGAGTGGCCAAAAGAGTGGTCAACTCCACGAAGAGGCCACAGACTGTCCAACAGGAGTAGAGGGAGATCAAAACATAGGCATAGTAAGAAATCTGGTAAAAGATAAAGACACGGAAAGAGAAGGGGATCCAGAAGGATCAGAAGCACGGGGAGAATGGGGAATATGAGGTGGTGAAGATGGTATGGGAGATGACAAAACAGAAGGGGAGAGGAGGGAGGGAAGTGGGAACAGAATGTAGCTCAACAGAAACAGAAACAGAAAAAGGAGGGGACTGGGAGAATCCAGGAACATCAATACCATCGGCGGTGTCAGAGGGCCAGGTGTGCCTATTTCTGAGGGACAATGTACGTATTTCCATATAAAGTTTCACCATCACCAGGAGCCTCAGCCTCCAACAATGAAAGTCTCTGTGCAGATGAAGGTTGCAGTGGAGAGGTACACTGGCATGTTGGTAGGGCGACAGGATCTCTATGCATCACATGTTTTTCAGTTTTTGTGATGGTAGGTGGTGTCCAGGAGATACGACAAGGGAAGGAGACATTAGAATGTTGTTGTTGTGGGCTTGAGCCAACCTCGCCAAAGAAACATTTGAAAGGGCGAGATGGAGAGGAAACATGAGCTGAACAGATAAGGGGGGATAGAGATGGAGAGGGCTCAAAGGAGAGGTGCAAAGAGGAAGAAAGAGAAGTATCTAGGACAGAAAAGGAGTTGGAAAGAGGAAGGAAAGATGCAGTAGGAACAGTGGGGACCAGAGGGGAGGTAGAAGTAACTACAAGAGCAGCAGAGGAAGAAACAGAAGAAGTAGGGGGCATTGTGGAAGTCACAGGGAGGGCAGAGGCAAGTATAGACGTCGAGCAGAATGGAGCAAGGAACGTAAATGGCTGGAATAAGAATCAGATCCTGAGTAGCCATGCTGGCAATCTTCTCTACGAGCTTCAAGTAAAGAAAGGCCTCCTGATCCTGTAAGATTGCAACCTCACACTCAGATTGATAATATGAACATCCTCCCTTCAAAGCCAAATGTGTATTGTGGCATTGTGGACAGCACTGTGTGGTGGCAGAGCATGCATCCCTGTCATGACTGACATGAGCACAAAGGAGAAAGGTGAGGGGAGATGTACAAAACTTTGCAGGGCGACCAAAGCACCAACAATATCGGCATTGGCATGAGACAGGCAGACACCCCTTCACAGCAAGATGGATACCACCATGAATAACAAAATCAGGGAGTGCGTGACTGTCAATGATCACTTTCACAGCATTTGCTAATCTCTGGCTGTGTTTGGTCGCAGGGAGTGTGAAGCAGGATAGAGAAACGTTGGACTGACCTTGTAATTCTTAGATTGCCTTAATTTCAGCTTCACAGACAGGAAATGAGCAGCCACCAATTTTGACATCAGTTGGAATCAAAATAATACCAAAGCTAGAGCTCATGTGTGCATCCCTCTCAAAGGAGATTGACATACCAAGAGGATCAGTAATACTGGTCAGTGGTCATGTGAGAGTCTTGAGTTTCATTTTGGACTGTAACTGCATGGGAATTACAATCAAATCAGGACCAGAAAGAGACGTCCGGCCCAACATGGGACAGCAACTGGAGATGAAGTTTCAGATCATCATTTGCAAGAGGGGCAGAGGCAGACATGTTGAAAAATTTGGCCTAAGTAGGTGGGCTAAAGCAACGAAAAGCATTAGTCACGGAACGAGTACTGAAGACTAAAGCTGCTGAGACTGTAGAGGGTGCGGAGACACGAAGGGGAGCACAAACAGGGTAATGAAACGGAAACTGAGAAATAGTGGAGACATATGAGGAAACAGGGGCAGCAATAGGCAGAGACAAGGACAGATATTGGGAAGCAAGAGGTGGTGCGAGTATGGGGTAAGTGTAGCAATCAAAGAAGACCCTATATGGGAAGAAGCAGCAGAATGGTCACCCCCAACAGCATCAGTGGTGGTAGGGAATCATTGGATGGAACTAAGGAAGAGCCAACGGACGAGCCAAGCGATCCAAGCACTGAAAGCATGTCCATATACGCACCAGAAGTCGTCAATTGCTTCAGGTCATCGAATTGGCCATTGTACGGGGATGTAAAGACATCATTCGGGGCTAGAGAAGGAACTACTGTGGGATTTGTCGAAAAGATGTCATTAACTGTTCACAGAGCAATGCTTTCAACAGCCAGTGCCAGTGAACACTGACTCCCAGATGCCCATCTCCTATCCTGTGGATTCAAAACAATTATAAAAGCACAATCATAAGCCAATCCGCTCGTTGAGGTGAGAGCATATAAAATGCAAACATCCCCTCGAGATTGTAGTGATGGGCGTTCGTCCATATGCCAGGAGTCCATCCTAGGAAACAGCCCCTCCCCCCCCCCGCCCCCCTGGAATTGATGGGCCACCCCCTAGCGATAGTCCCGCCTTTGGGGTTGGGATATAGCCGGGCCTATCATAACCCCTCGGGTCCAAACATCCTCAGGTGACTTGATCCCACCACAATTTCCATATGTGGCCCCAAACACTGACGCCATCTCAGGCGTGATAACTTTTCTTCCTCAAAACAGCAGGAAATTTAGACAAAAGTGTAAATGTCAACATTGTGTATGCCAA
>JAGKTI010003935.1:35244-53676 GCA_018397915.1 Birgus latro | reverse complement strand
AAATAAGGTAACTGATAGTGCCATACACCTTGAATTGGCTAATTATCACTTGGCAACATCCAACCTGCACTTGTTCACTAATTTCCCCTGCTTTTTTTCCCTGTGAAATATGCCATATGAGCTATTCTCGTAATATAAATGTATATAAGAAAGGAAGGGAGAAGCCTGAGTGATATTTATATTCACCTGGAACAACCTAATTTATTATGTATTGTCTAGATTTCCGAAGACATATTTCTTAGCATATACATTGGCAGCTGACATTTTCAACTCTTGGTTACCGAGATACGTACGTCTCAGTTCAATGCCGTCCTTCATCGTGGAGGCACGTTGCAGTCGCGTCCCTCCATTTCTGCCTCTTTTGGTCCCATTATAAAAGGCCCTGTGACCTCTACCCATACTAAACATTGTGTGGGAAACGGTAAAGGACTGTAGATATATGTAAGTGTAATAAAGTACTAGAAATAATAAAGTGTGTGTGTGTATATGAATAAGAAATGACAATACAAGCGGCGAATTAGCGCGAGTGGGAGGCTCGTACGCGCTCGTATTTTACAATGGTTTCATAGCGTTTTTTTTTTTTAGTATGGATTCCAAACTACTTGGAAATCATTGAATAGTGTTTCTAGTGTTAATATCAGGCAGTGGTATTCATATTACGGGATGTCGGGAAGTGTAAAGTGGAGACTTAGTTACCCAACTTCAGAAGTCTCCACAAGTCCTACGGTAGTCGACGAGTGCTAAAAAAAACATCCCCCGAGAAGGCTGAAGGTATGTGCCATATGCATATTTAATTATAATATTCTAGGACTAATAACTGATATTTGGCAAATATTTTTAAAAAGTGTCGGAGCGCAGATTTTCCCTGCGGGATGGGCACGGCGCGCCTCCGACAGTCCCACAGTTAAAGGGTTAAGTTGCAAGTTATTAGCTGTGATTGTCATTTTCTGTCAGTGTTATTTTAAAAATTGTCCAGACTATTCTACAGGCGAGGACAGAATTATTGTGTAATGGCAAGTGAATGTTTTGTAATGAGTGGCAAAATTAATCCCACAGGTTGGAGTTTGAAGACATAACTCAAAAGACTGGAGTTTACACTTAAGAATTCGTGTTCTTCACTCTAGATGCAAATTCTCTTATGGCATAAGCACTACTTGCAAGTGCTGCTTACCATCGTTGTGATTATTTCCTGGTCCTGTATTGGTGTGGTACATTGAAGGCAACCTGAATGATGACATTTTTCCATTGTCCTTTCCTCCCAGAATCACCTAATCCATCTTCTTACAGTTCTGCCTACACCAAATGTTTGCACTGTCTGTTTGGGATTCTGTCCCTAGTAGTTGGATGCATCTTGCTTGCCATCTTCATACCAGGGTACATACTAGATCTGCTTGACCTTTTGTGGTAAGATGTAAGGGCCAGGTGATCATCTCCTGACAGAATATACTGTAGCCCACATTTTATTTCCTGGACACAGTAATTTCCTTGGATCATTGTTAAGCTTAGGAACTTCCTGGGTTCATTTATCCCATCATCCCATCACCTGCAGATACGAAGCTTGAGGAAGTCAGGCTAGCCAACCACGAATATGTAACTGCGGTGGAGCTCTCATAATGTTGCATGTGTTTCACTTAATCTCTGGACAGAGCAGTGACATGACCTGTGTGCAATGGGAGGGATATACCATTTGAGGTAAAGGATGATTACTGTCATTTTATTTACTTGAAATGTCTGTAAGGTTACAAAAATATATCCAACCAACCAGTCTGCCAACAGCCAGACGCCATAATTCCATAAGAGATGGCCGTTTGCTTTTGAGTTATTTGTTTTATGGGGAGGAACACTAACCCTCCACCAACCCACTTATTGACATGTAGGGAACACATATGGTTTACAGGAAACCATTAGGCTTGCCACTCAATGTAGCCATCTGAAAAGGAAAGAAGAGTAATAAAAATTGACATGGAAGATGGGAGAAATAGGAAGAGAGGAGGGCAGACAGAATAAAAATGATAAAGATGAAGGAAGAAGTAGGCAGCACTACATCAAGTGAGTGGATGATGGTCATCACCACCTACCACCCAAAACATATGTTTCACAGGAGTATATTGTATAGGCATACTTAATTACTGCAGGCATGTCAGGCTTAGTACATAAAATCACAAACAGTTACTGACTGTGACATATAATTCACTTGTATTTGGATCAGCATCTGATGAGGTACAGCTTTTACAGGTAGTTGTCCCATGAATTATGTAGTTAATGTGTTAACTTTGAGTACACTGCAATTGAATCCACACAACTCTGATAATGACACCCATTTTATGAAGACTGATATGTTAGCCCACTCTGAAGCTTGATACCCACATCCTTCCTAGGGCCCTTGTGTGGCCAAACCTTCTTAGTGATGTGCTTTCTAAAGACATCCCTTCCTATTCAGGGATAAAACAGACATAAAGAGTGACATTAAAAAAAAGTCATAAAGCACCATTTGTGGCACTCACCTTAATAGACAATGACTGGTGGCTTAGTGTTGATGGGGGGATATGAGGTTGTTGAGTTGGGGCTGGAGCTGGGGCTAGCCTTCAACTCCTTTGCATTTTTGTTCATCAGTGGAGATACAGGAAACCCTCATTGTTGTTGCTTTTTGCCTTTCTTATGTCACTGTTATGTTTTTTTTATGTTTTGTCTGATTGTGGGTTGAGCTTACATGTCATATGTCACTGTGTGCCAGATTTGAAGCTTTGCAGTTAGGGGTTCTGCCAGGCTCAGACCATGTCATCACCTTTCCTTCTGCCTATGAGTGACTCTACACTGAGTGACAAGCCAAATGGTTTCCTGTACACCAGGAAACCATTTACTATGTTGGGTGGTAACCATATAACCAAATTATGGTGCCTGGTGGTTTAGTGGGTAATTAAGGCATTCCAGTTGGATTGAGCCTGTGCAGGTTTATGTCCAAGGGGTGCTTGGGGTTTATTCCTCATGTATTGCCACTCAGGGATGAGTGAGGCTGGTCACTCTCATCTTAAATATCAGGACCAACTTGCCTAGCCCCAGGCTCTTATGCTGCTCATGGGGCAACACAGGATTAGATGATGATGATGATGATGATGTCTGTTTTCCATGAAAAATGTTTCACACAGGTTTGCCTGATTGCACTTTTTTTTTTTTTTTTTATCTCACTCTGACCTGCTCCAACCAGCTAACTAT
This sequence comes from Birgus latro, assembly GCA_018397915.1. Lineage (NCBI taxonomy): Eukaryota > Metazoa > Arthropoda > Malacostraca > Decapoda > Coenobitidae > Birgus > Birgus latro. The sequence continues at coordinate 50,463 of JAGKTI010003935.1, read as the reverse complement.
TAATACCTCTAGATCTAAGGTCAACATACACCACCTCATTACTTGTATTCCTCAGTCTACCTCCCCTTCGAGGTCGTAGGTGATTGGGACCATCATCCACTCACTTGATGTAGTGCTTCCTACTTCTTCCTTCCCCATTCTCATTCTGTTTCTGTGTCTGGTCTCCTCCCTTCTTATTTCCCCCTTTTCTTCTGATCATTTTTATTACCCTTCTTTCAGGTGGCTCTACACTCAGTGACAAGCGTAATTGTGTTCAGTAACCTAGGAAACCATTTACAACACTGGGTGGTAATCATATAACCAGGGCTGGCTTTAAGCCATTTGGACCAATTGCTCCCAGGTGGGCCCTTCACCTCAGGGGACTCCATGCTATGGAGCTAGGGTAGGCTAATCTACTTTAGTCGTGTCAAGTACACACAACAACACAGAGCAACATACACCGAAAACCACATTGCAGGTTTTACAGAGAACAGCAACAATTATAATTTGTCTCTGAATCTGGGGGCCCCACCAAAAATGTTCTCAATTGGGCCCCACAGCTCCCAAGGCCAGCAATGCATAAAACCAAAGTATGTAGTAAAGTGGAACCAGCTGTGGTCCCCCTGTTAACTGGGTGGAAAGATGCATGTGTGACATCCATCCAGGAATCAAACCTCCACATTATTCTCTGCACTGCACTATGGTGAGGCACTGTCATCTGGAAGGGAATGTCAGTTCACTGCATGGAATAACCCTGAAGGGGCAGTTGCTTGCCTATGGTTGACAGGTCCATTCAGCCAGACAGACTGGGGTTGATCAACAACAAAAACAGTAACCTCTCCTTTGACAGCACAGAGCCTCAGAGCTTCTGCACTTCCTCATCCAACTTGCTGGATCCATGACACCTGTGAAGGGGACAGCATGACAGGGACAGAATAATATATTAAATTCCAGGCAAGATGAGAGTGGGACTGAATCAAGACATGACAGAGAATCGCATAAAGTGACTCACTCAGAATGGAGCATGACTGGAGGGTTAAAAGGAGGGCTGTGACCCATGGTTGTTTCAGGGAATGAAGGGTCTGGGAACAGAGGAACCTGGTACTGGGTTGGAGTATGGGTGTTCTTGAGAGGTAAACTCAGGCTTGATTTCTGAGTGGGATTCGGTAGGCAGGGAAAGGTCACTTACCTCAGATGGCTGTTCTCACTCCTGAGGAGGAGACTTTCTCCATTTCTTGTCTTGTCCTCCCTTCTGGATAGCTGACAGGGAAATATGGTACCAATGAGCCCTGTGTTAAGGAGGGGGAAGTTTTGGGTTGGTCAAGTGATTTTTCTCGTGCCTAACTAGTTGAGCTGTCATATTCTGCAGGATATTTAGCACAAAATCTTGTTGGTTTTGGGCACTGTGGAGTTGGCTCACTTTGGAGGTGGACATCTGATGTAACGGTTAGTAGCACTTAAATTAACAAAGGGATGTGCAGTGCATCCCTGCGTGCAAGGCCTAGGGGGGCTGGGTTTACGATGGAAGAGTTGAGAGGTAGGATGGGACTGGAGTGTATTGGTGTTGTGATGAGGAGAGGTAGGCTGAGGTGGTTTGGATATGTGGAGAGGATGGGGGATGATAATTGGGTACAGAGGGTGAGAGGTGTTAATATTGGGGGAGGGGTAGACCGAGAAAGACATGGGACAAGGTCATTAAGTGTGACTTAAGGGTTAAGGGACTGAAGATGGAGGCTGCCAGGGATCGAGCAGCGAGGAGAGCCGCCGTTAGGTGACCAAGGCCGACGCATGCAAGCATGTTGGAGCCTTCAAAAACGAAACGAAACAAAACGAATAACAGAATTGGACGACCTTGGTTTATTGCCTGATACAAGACTAGATTGTTTATTGGTACAGTAGACCCTCAACTTTTGTGCACTCTCCAGTTGTTTAAACACATTTTACATGGTGCCATCTACCTCAACCACAATTCGAATTGCGCGCAACCAGCACATTTTTTGCAGCAAAAGAGATAACTGACATTTAGTTTGTTCCTACTGACATTCAAAATACCTAAGATGTGATGTGGCACTGATGTCATGGTTTTGGCACATGCACACCCAGTGTTCTTTGCATTTTTCATTCCTGCTGCCTAGTCAATGTTCATGTCTCCTTGAGCCACATTTGTGACTAAATCCCTTGTAATCAGCATGCTGCATTTTTGAGGCAGCATAAAGCCAGTGACATCAAAGCCATCAAAGACCAAAGACCCTCAATATTTGGTGTTAAAGCTAAAAGAATGCCCTCGAGTCTGGATAAGATGCATAAAGTTTTATGGAGGCCTGAAGCTAATGAGGGAGTAATAGACATAGCTAATGCTATGCACATGCATGAGTCCACTATCAGAAATGTAAGAAAAAGTAAATACAAGATCCTTCAAGCCATCCAGCTCACTAGAGGTGAAGATAGTGGTTGGGATATATTTTTCAAGTGGGCCAAAATAGTGATTTGGGACAGTTTTGGAACATCCTTCCCCCCATATATAGCCAAGCAACAATGGTTCTTACGGAACAATTTGTGCAGCAGTTTTCACAGATGCATAAACCGCACAAAACAAAAGTCTGCTGTACAATACTGCACTCATAATTTAGGGCACGTTACATAAACCGCACAAAACAAAAGTCTGCTGTACAATACTGCACTCATAATTTGGGGCACATGTTATTGCTAGTGGTAGGTGGTGGCGACCATCATCCACTCACTTGATGTAGTGCTGCCTACTTCTTCCTTAGCCTTTATCATTCTTTTTCTGTGCCTGCCCTCCTTTCTTCCTATTTCTCCTATATTTCCTGTCACTTCTTACTGCTTTTCTTTCCTTTACAGGTGGCATTACATTGAGTGACAAGCCAAATGGTTTCCTGTAAGCCAAGAAACCATTTACAACGCTGGGTGGTAACCATATAACCAAACCGTACGTGCTCCCTACGTGTCAACAAGTGGGTTGGTGGAGGATTAGTGCCCCTCCCCGTAAAAAAAAAAATAACTCAAAGTCAAATGGCCACCCCTTACGGGATTATGGTGTCTGGCAATAGATAGATAGATGTTATTGCTGGGTTGGTAGGACAGAGCAGTTAGTCTCAGGCATAGATCAGTGTAGACCTGACTGCAGGATGTTCTGTTTTAAAACTTGAATTTGTCCATACCCTGATAAGTCCAAGTTGAGGTGCTAGTGTTGGATTCCTCCACCGTAGACCACCATGCCTGTTCTGCACAAATTTTTACAGGATGCAGAGTTGGCCTATAAATGATCATGAAAATATCAGAATCTGGAAATAGGATCCATTTGTTTTAGGAAAATGCAAAGGCTATTATATACTTTGCGTATGCCAAATACAGTACAGTAATCCCTCCACTATTCAATGCAATAGAGCCAAAGGCATGTCCGGACAGTGGTCTTGTCCGAATATTGGGCCTGAAGCTCCAGCACTGGTCATTCATGACCCTAACCTAACCTAACCTAAATCAGAAAACTATCTTCCTACCTCCCTACCGGACATGTATAGCACTTATTTAGGTCCCTTTTCACATAAATAATGCACACAAAGCATGAATTAATTGAATTTTAACCAAAAAATGATGATTTAGAGGTGAGTAAGGCATAGGTGGTCAGAACTTGCCAGCATAGTATAAGTAAGTATCGGACATGGAATTCATCTTTTCTCACATTTTATGCACTAAATTATTGGATACAAAGCATCAAATACAGTAAATGATGTAAATTGCTACCAGAAAAATGGTTAGGTTAGGTTAGGTTATGACCAGACATGAAATTCACTGGCATTAACCTTTTTCATAAATGGTGCACTTAAAAACCATGCATGAAAAAATTAAATTGCCAGCAGGAAATTTTGAGTAACATTTTGGGAAATTTTTTAACACATTTACAGCATGCTGAAAACAGGTTAGACATGAAAATCTTTATGGTAATCGTAGGTTAGGTTAGGATAGGTTAGGTTAGGTTAGGTTAGGTTATGACCGGACATGAAATTCACTGGCATTCACCTTTTTCATAGCTGGTGCACTTAAAAACCATGCATGAAAAAATTAAATTGCAAGCAGGAAATTATGATTAACATTTTGGGAAATTTTTTAACACATTTACAGCATGCTGAAAACAGGTTAGACATGAAAATCTTTATGGTAATCATAGGTTAGGTTAGGATAGGATAGGTTAGGTTAGGTTAGGTTAGGTTAGGTTATGACCGGACATGAAATTCACTGGCATTCACCATTTTCATAGCTGGTGCACTTAAAAACCATGCATGAAAAAATGAAATTGCAAGCAGGAAATTATGATTAACATTTTGGGAAATTTTTTAACACATTTACAGCATGCTGAAAACAGGTTAGACATGAAAATCTTTATGGTAATCATAGGTTAGCTTACGATAGGTTAGGTTAGGTTAGGTTATGACCGGACATGAAATTCACTGGCATTCAACTGTTTCATAGCTGGTGCACTTAAAAACCATGCATGAAAAAATTAAATTGCAAGCAGGAAATTATGATATAACATTTTGGGAAATTTTTTAACACATTTACAGCATGCTGAAAACAGGTTAGATATGAAAATCTTTATGGTAATCATAGGTTAGGTTAGGTTAGGTTATGACCGGACATGAAATTCACTGGCATTCACCTTTTTCATAGCTGGTACACTTAAAAACCATGCATAAAAAAATTAAATTGCAAGCAGGAAATTATGATTAACAATTTGGGAAATTTTTTAACACATTTACAGCTTGCTGAAAACAGGTTAGACATGAATATCATTATGGAAATCATCTTGCACACAGTTTATGCATGAGATTACTGATATGGAAAGAACAAAACAAGGAATTTTGATGAAGTTAGGGTACTTACGAAAAAGAAGCCGCCGTCCTGATGTAATAACTCACTCTATCATCTCAGACTCTGACAGGAAGACCTTGCACCTGACACACCTTTGCAATTGACAATGACTAGCACTTCTCACCAACACTTCCACAACGTTTTTTTTGCATAACTGGGATCACATCACTTCACTGCACTGCACTGTACATAACAGTAAATTCCCGTGTGGTCTAGTGACGAGTCCTGGGGCCTTGCGAACTTCCCAGCAGCAGCTTTCAGCTCCTTTCCACGTACCAGCACACCAGCAGCACGTTGTTGTTGATACTAAATCAGCGTGGACCGGTCGATGTCTGCATACTTAGGAGTAAACATCACCTTCCTCTCCACGTTTCGTTTGGTCTCGGGATCAAACAAGGTGGAGCGAGGGAGGTTGAATTCACGACGAATCCGTGATGTCGGCCACCCGGCGTCCACCTTCTCCAATGTCTCCCTCTTCTTCTCCAGAGTCAGAACCACTTTCTTCCTCTTCACAGGAGGCAGGGCCATCATCACACACATGATGAAGAAGGTAAAGAGCAGCATCAGGCCCTGCAGGAGGTAGGGTATCACCACAAAACCAATCACTTCGGCCGCCATTGTTGGAGTGTATTTACGAGCCAGAAGCGGAGCGGGAAATGGGATGGACAGACAGGCGCCATGCACGAAAACACAGCCTATCGGCTCGCGCAGGAAATTCAAACTGACGCGGTCCAAAAAAAACAGGTTTTTTCGGATTGTTGGGCATTTTGGGGGGCGGACAGCCCACGAGGTCCGAATTTGAGGGATCCGAATAGTAAAGGGATTACTGTATTATGATATTCTATTATGATACAGTACATTCTTCATCTTTGCGAACTTTAACTTTGCGAATCACCAATTTTGCGAGGTAGTTCCAAGTCATTTATTTTTTAACATTTATGAACTTTGCGAGCGATCACACACTTTGCGAGGTCGAGTGGTGGGAAAATCGTCTTCCCACACTACTTTGCCACGCGGAGTAGTGACGTCGTGGTTCACTGGGTGTACTGTGCCTCCTAGTTCGATGTTCTGCCGCCCCGCCACGTTTGTTTACACCACAGTAGTCGCACCCAAGCCTTGCCCCGCCACCAGTCCCGTACACCACGCCAGTCTTCACATCAGTGTAAATATGCTTTTTTTTCTTTTTTATGTTTCTTACCTATGATGTTTTCATAATAATATTACTGTACAATACATCAGTCCATGTTTGTTTCATTTATCATCATAAAATTAAGAGGTAGAGTCGAGAGAAAGAGTGGGGAAAAGTGCTTACCTTGGGGTGATGTCGACCAGTTTACCTTTATTGCATATATTTAATTGTTTCAACTTTGCAAATTTCGATTTTGCGAGGTTTTTTGTCGACCATATTCTCGCAAAATTGGAGGAAGCACTGTATTCTAATAAAAAAAGAAGATGGCGGCTGCTTCAGCTGGGTACTGCAAGTGCTCCAACTAGACTTTTTTCACTTCTGTGAGGAGGTTGAACTTCACCAAATTCATTGTGTGAACATGAGAAGCTGATGGATTCTTAGCATTCTTTATTGTCTGTGCATCTGTTGGTATCTGTTGCACGAGCCAGAAGTCATTCACAGTTCTTACACCCTTCCGGATGGCCCTGTTGCTTGCCTGCCATTGATGGGTCTGCTCAGTCAGAGAGACAGGGGTAACTCAGCAACAACAAACAACCTTCTGGGTCAAAGAACCTATGGTTATGATACACCAAGGAAGAAATGCGGTATGGGTACTCCCGTGGACTGTATCACACTTTGCACAGCTGACTGTTTGATTCAGGAGAGGACTTCATGGCACTGAGAATGAGAAAACATAATACTTTGAATCTCCTCCTTGAGATTAAGGTATTATATGTGCCTGAAGTATAATAATTTGAATATACACCCCACCCTCAGCTATCACTCCTAATAGGTGCCGCCATGGCTGCACTGTAGCTGAAAACGTGATAGCCGAAGTGAAGAACTTATGGTAATAATTCTAATTGGTGCCATGACCTCAATATTTACCCCTAAGATACCTGTTTTGTACCACATGATAACATATTATAGTAAAAAAATGAGCATACTGTACAGACTTTATCGGCGTGCTCCACTGTTTATAAATAAAGAAGATGGTGGCCGCTTCAGCTGTGTACTGCAAGTGCTCCAACTAGACTTTTTTCACTTCTATGAGGAGGTTGAACTTCACCAAATTCATTGTGTTAAGTAATGAAACATTTAAGAGTCTTTGGGTATACTGTAGTGACTAGTTTATAGGTTTGTTTGTAAAACCACTATGAAAGTGTTGGTGACGAAGCACCTATCTCTAAGCCAAGACGAAGTATAAGGCCTCCCATCATCATCATCACGTATATAAAAGTGGTTATTAATGTATTATAGTGGAGTTTTATTCACACTTGAGCATACAGACTTTATCAAATGAACTTCTTCAATCACTGCTTGAGTAGCATCCTCCGCCATCTTGAATGTTTTGGTTGGTCAGCTGATGTGTCCACTCGGCCAGCGATCCACAAGGCTGGTGCGTGATAGCAGGCATTTAGTGCATGATAAAGGAATTTGGGTAGGTTTTTTGTATATGCGTGATAGCGGTAAAACGCTATAGCAGAACACGCGATAGCCGAGGGTTGGGTTTATTATGGCACAGTATCACAAGACTTGCAGTGTCCCTGTACCAGACTAAAGAATAGAGGCAGGGATATCAAATCGTTCATGTACAGGCATACCCCGGATTAACGATGTAATTGGTTAAGTAAAACTCCATCGTTAGGCGGGGTATCATATATCGGGGTACTTTTAACACATAAAGTAATGTGGAGCATTTACCAGCCTTGGATTTCCCCCCAAACCAAGCCCAAAACCCACACAAGTTGAAAGCCAATCTAAATGGCCTAACAGCTGTCAAGGAAGCTAACCTAAGCCCAACACCTGTAAATAACTCACTAAAACCAACAAATAAAATCTGAAAATTGTCAAATATAAGTCGGGAAGAAATCAAGCTTAGTAAACTGTACCCCAAAATGACAATGTTCACCCCACCTATGGCTAAAACACATTAATCTAAGTCTTAAAACAGTTTATAAATCAACCTAAATACACAATTTTGGCCTAAAATATAATCTAAATCAGTAAAAAAAAAATAAAAACCCATCGTTAAACCAGGTTTGGCCATCGTTAGGTGGGGTATGGTGGTATTTCTACCCCCATCATTAAGCTGGGGTATCGTATTACTGTATACAGATGGAGTCTCAGAATATGAACTGTTAGGAGAGTGGTTGTGTTATGCCCACATTAGAACAAGACAGTCATTTACAGTTCAGGGACAGGATGTCAGTCCTCAAAATGGGGAGGTTTATCTCAAGTTTGGCCAGACAGTGTAGGCTGGGGTTGGACTGGGATAGATAAGACATGGACACACTGAGACATTGCCAGGATATCAGCTCACAAGAGGGAATGGTTAGGTCTGGTACAAGTATGGACTCATGATCTGGAAACTAGGGAGATACCATGGAGTCAAGACCTAAATGAATGCGAGGGAAAGACTGCTAATCTAGTGATCTAGGCAGGATGACACAGAATTTTAGCCTGCCATAGGTCTGAGCTGATGTGCCTGCATCAGTACCTACCCCAGGACATCCCTGAGCTGCTCAGAGCCAAAGGGAAAGAGGGAAGTCTAACAGACTATCCCCAGGAGGTGGCAACCAATCATGGCAAAAACAGGGTGATGATGTAGTTAGGCTCAGAAATGAATTTCCTCTGCTTGGGGGAAAAGGAGGAAGGAGAGCCTCCTGCTAGCTCAAGATGGGTTTGGGATGCAACAATTCCATGAATATGAGCTGGTCATATGACTGTCCTCTAACAGTAGGGAGGATGGGTAGGCATACAGACCCTATCTGCAATATCACAGGATACCAGTCTCTTGGCACAATGTGATGGTGCAACAAGTCTGGCCATCCCCCAAATGCTTGGACACTGTATAATTGAAGCAGTGAACAAGCACTGCAGGTCACAGGTGGATAACATGGTTCCTGGCAGATGAATGTTGTGAGCTAAGGGCTACCCATTGTCAAGGAGGGCCCACACTGATACTACCCAGCATACACAAATGAGATCATCCAGGCAAGACATTAGACTGGAGGGCAGGGGGTAGCAAATACATTAGGTACTGGGAAAGCATATCCAGGATGATAAAAATGGGGCCTGAAGAACTAGGGGAACAGGAAGGGAGGAACCAAAAGGGGGAAAAAAGGAATAGGAGGTAGAAACAAGGCACCATGCTGCAAGAGGGAAAGCACATTGTGAAAGACGCCTAAAACAGAAAAAACAGCAAGGAAAGCAACTCGGGATGATTCCTGGAAGACTTCTTACATCCAGCATGGAAGCACACCCAGGCATTAAAGGCTGTTTCCCTAGGGTAACCTGGTAACAATGGCACTCAGCTTGTTGCTCAACCCCAGTCTGTCTGGCAAAGCAGACTCATCAACCACAAGCAAGCAGCTGCCTTCTGTGGCAGACAGCACCTCACCAGGGCCAGAACAGGGTCCTTCCACATAAGTAGGTGTTGGTAAAACTGAGGAGGTATAACCCCCAAGATAATGAGCTATGTATAGGCAATATGTATGGATAGTAGTTGTAGCCCAGAAGAATGAAAATAAACACCTCATGATCTGTGGGTCTGGTAGCACTAAGCAGTGCTTGGGACTGACAGCCTTCAAGTGGTACCATGAAGCTTCTTTCTAGATAGCATCTAGGGCCAATGATGGCTTATTTTTCTCTGCTGAGCAGATCATATTGCCTGAGACCATGGAGTGGCTCAGCATGAGTAGTAGTGATAAGGGCACTACATTCTAACTTGGCTGGTAAGTAAGAGAATTAGCTGACCTCTACACTTCATGGAGATTCATCTCTCACAAGTATGCCAAAGAAGAGATACACCATGCCAAAGAAAAGGATGATATATTTTATCAACACTATGCAATACAGTTAGGCCTCTTTTACTGTTGTTTTATTATTAAGTTTCTGATGAATGAACACTTTTTATTCAAGCTTTAACAGCTTCATCCTAAAAACACTTGTTATTCACACTTTAAATACTTCAACTTAAGAATACTTGTTAATCACACTTTAACTGCATCATCCTTAGAATATAGTTTATGTTCATTCTCGCTACCACCAAACCTTTTCCTATTTTAAGCTAAGGGGGAGAGAGCTGGAATAGTATTGTGGTAGTCTACAAGTTTGTATATATGTATCTAACTAATCATCATCATCATCATCATCATCATCATCATCATCATCATCATCATCATCTGGACCTCCTTTCCCACCCTAGGGCAGGGTGAGGAATAGCAATGTTCAGATAGCTCATATTTGCCCAGTCTAATGGGCCACGCTTCCATTCACACATCGTTCTAGCCCCAGGAATCCTGGCTCTATTGGATACGCCAAAAACATTCACCACATTCTGTAGCTTCACATAAACGTATCCAATAGAGTCAGTCCAGATGCTGCCACGTTTCAAAGGGGTGCCAAATCCCTGATCGTGCACTTCTCACAACATTCATCCAGCCAGCTCAATCTTTTGTCAGTTCCCTAGCCTCACCAATTTCCAAACCTCTCCTCCTCACACACTCATCCACCATATCTCTCCACCTTCTCCTTGGCCTGCCTCACCTCCACCCTCCTTCAGATTTGCTCAGATATACCTTTTCACCATTCTGTTGTTATCCATTCTCTCCGCATGACCATACTATCTCAGTACATTCTCTTCATTTCTGATGTCCACAGACTTCCTCACTCCACATCTTTCATGAATCACAGTTGTGGATGGGGGTGCCCATCATCCACTCACTCAGTGTAGAGATGCTGTACGATCTGTACACTGAGTGACAAGCCAAATGGTTTCCTGTACCCAGGAAACCATTTACTGCGCTGGGTGGTAACCATATAATCGGGGGCAGGGTTAAGTGTCCCCCACATTCCTCTATCCAAAATCACTTGGCAGTTGTTGCAGAGAGCCTCTAACTACTCCTTTTAGAAAAAAAAAAAAAAATTGTTCCTAAATTGAATAAGAAGATTCACCAAAAAGTTTTTTCAAAGCTTAAAATGAGTGTTTTTTGTGGCTTTCACTCATAGTTGTTTCACTTAAAGTACTAATGTGTGTCCACACGTCCCAGACTTCAAGTGAAGACTGTACCATATTCACACCATGGAAACCCATGTTTCAGGAGGGACAGCTTTATGAAAAGATGTACAGTACTGAGGTATTCTGTCTATTTTATATTGATTTAACACTAAGAGGACACCCAAATAATTTTTTTTAGCAGTTTTACATAGCCAGGTCTGTGCATGTTTCAGTGTTGCTGATTGTTACTAGTTCTAGTCTTTAATTCTTTGTCAACTGTATTTCTTTACTACCTTTTACTTTACAGACAAAAATCGGCATAGAATTGAAGTTTGAGGATAAATATAGTGTTTTTTTTTTTTTTTTTTTACCAACAAGGTGTCTAAGTTTGTGTATGTTAAATAGTGAGATGATAAAACTTATTATATTTCACATGATCTTTGCTGTTCAGCATTACTGTATGTGCATCACTTGTATATGACTGTCACAGATCTGTAGTTTTGAGTGAGCATCAACTGCTTGTAGATTAATTTATCACATGGCTTTAAATTCCTAATGAGTCCTTTGGATTTTCAGACTGGGAAGTCATTTATGATACCCAAATTGTCTACACTCAACATTGGAACCAACAGTTAGCTGCATCATTCTGTGGGTGAGCAAGAAGGTACAGATACATGTCTTCAGTGCAAGAGTTTGGTAAAGATTTCTCCAAGAGTCATCTTAAGAGGCCTAAGAGAAAGCAAGTTGCTTTTGTGTCTGTCTGTCTATCTGCAGAGGGTTCAATCACACAAGTCATTTTGACCCAGGAGTCAGCAATGATGGATCATCTTTACCATTTAAATTACAGATTACCAGTTTATTATAATGGCTAGTATCTACAGAGAATGTGCTTGTTTCGCACATTATTTCAGAGCTCCTTTATGCGTAAAATTGTAAGAAATTTTAAGGAAAATAAAACCAAAGTGCTAATGATGCCTGACATACTTGGTGGTGTGACTACAGTAGTCGTAGTGAAAGGGAAGTGTAGCATAAGCAGTTGGTGTTGAGCAAAGTGCAGTGCTTGGTTTATCATGGCAAGTGGAAGGGACAGTCAGGCTTAGCGTGTAGGCAGTGACATCATAGAAAGGTTTTACTATCATATGTAAAGGAATAAGGTAAAAGAAGTAGATTCTGTCTGGTAAGAATTCATTGTTACAGATTCACACTAAAAAAAAAAAAAATCACTGAAAGGTAGCAAGAATTATTATATTACTGTACATATTGCATATAGCAGTTATGTAAACAGATTATAAAAGTTTTTATAATCTTATATGATCAATAATTGTTCTTTTAAAAAACAGTTATTGATGTTAATCACATTTAGATATTCCTCAGTAAAGGATCACCACTTTATGATTGTGTATAATGATGCTGAACTATAAATAGATAATCAGCATCTGTTTAACAAAATTTTGTAGATGAGGAGTACCATATATTTTCTCCAAGAAAATAATGGGAAAAATTATGGATCAGCTGTCTTTCATTTCTGTGCATATACAGTACAGAACTATAGAACATGATTCTGAAACCTTTGTGTTTGTGCTGTGTTACTGGAAAATTGTCTGCAATACTCAACAGAATAGTGATTGAAAGGTAAAAAAAATCTATATACAGTATATATAATTTGTGGGTGCATTATCACACAGTTGTATTCAGTATTACCAGAATGCTTTTGTACTGAGTGCTTTATTTAACATTTTAGTCTTTTGTGTTTTACTGTATTTAAACTTTTGTTTAAGTGAGACCAAAGATTACTGAGTACACAATCAAACATTTCATGATAATTCTCAGAACAAGGGTGCTACAATACTGCATTTACCTGCATGCATATCATTGTTTCCCTGCTGAATCCATAATGCCAGCAGGAACATTGGCAGGAAGGCAGCAGACAGCTTGGGAATCAGGCTTTGAGCAACGACTGGAATTGTGTGACACAGGGGAGGGCAAGACATCTTCAGTAAGACAAATATCCATACGAGTGAAAGTGATTTTTCTAAATGAATTATGTCCAGTGATGCTGTACAAGGAAGGCTGAATGACTGTTTTATATAATTGTAATTTTATCTTCAGGAGGTTATTCAGCCAGTTTGCGGAATATTGTGTGTGAGAGGAAGCAACAGTTGCACTGATTAATTTCCCGTAGTCTCTGGGCTCTTCATATGAAGGTTTCTGACAGATGGGGCAGTAAAATAAGCCCACCATTAACATGGGTGCTGTGAAATGAAGGAAGAGGTGTAGGTCATCTGGCAGATCCATGTTAATGATGGGTTTTCTGTAATGAGTGCCAGATCATTGAGGTAAAGCTGGAGTGTGGTGCCACCACCCTCAAGTTGTAAGTGTTTGAACTGGTTATGACAACCTTATTTTAATTTTCTTTGCGCGGACCAATTTTATCATAGTTCTAATATTGAGGCTGCAAGGGAGACTATGACAGGATTTCATTGTCTTGCATTGATATCTTTACGCATTATATCTTGGTTATGTTTCAGCTTATGGAAGTATGTGGAATTCTCTTACATTTTTCCTTTTTCTTCGTATGGTAATGATAATCCTGGTTGCATCTTGCTAATATAGTCTGTCTTACAGCCTAGACAGTGTTCAGTGTTTTGCAAATATTTCTGCAAACATATATATATATATTATGGAATTTTATATATTAATGTAAGAGAAACAATATACCAAATGACAGAGACAGTCTTGTTGTTTGTTTCATAAGTAATTAGTGGATCTGTCAGTGGATTTATCAGTAGTTTCCCACAGAGGAGTGCAACTTGGTTATTGATATACAAGAAATTAAAAAGCCTTAGATAAAACCATTAGGTATGGATATACAGTATCAATGAGAAATTTTCCTCTGTAATTACTATTACACAAGACACAAAGCACACCCACAGTTCAGTTCCTGCCAGCTGATGTTGTGCATGACTTGTCTTGAAATCTGAATATTGCTTAAGATATAATAGTTGTATCTAGTAGCTTTGTTTAGTTTGTCTTGAAGTTTACTTAGATTCCATCCAATAGTGCTAAAAATTTTTAAGCAGGCATGAATTTTGTTGTCATTGCCACAGATATTATTAAAATCTATTTGGACACATTGAGATCTCATTGTTCCATAGCTTTAGGCTTAACACTAGAAGACTTGTGCATAACAGCTTGCAGTGTTATGCAGTAAAGAGGGAAAATGGGCCATAGTCTTAGTTCAGATGGAAAATACTTGACCAATGATCATGTTGCTGCAAGGGATTATGTTGTTTCTTTAATGATTCCCCCCCCCCCCCACAGGCCAACATACATTTTGTGGCAGCAGTACACTCAACTACATTGCTGGTTATCTCTTGTCTGTCTTTGCTTTATTAACAGTGCTTCTTACTGTATATGGATCTCTAACTTCCCCTAGACCATTATTCATTCACATATCTTGCACTCTCCTCTGTCAAATGTATTATCCTTTTAGTCTGTTGGTAATAATATGAAAATATGATAGCATGGTTGTTGCTCATGCCAAATGATTTTCATATAAGAAAGATTAGTGAACTGATATGCATATTAGTTTTTTGGTAGTTGAGATTTGTCAAGTAGGAACAGTACCTCATATAATGTTAGAGCATGAAATTGACAATTAATATTTATGCAGACTATCAGTACTGTACTTAATAGTTAGTAAATCATTAACTAATGATCAGCCACTTCTGTCATATCCATCATATCCATAGATCTCAGAACTGTCTCTAGTAATAGATACAGTACAGAGTTATCTTTGTATTCAAATTACAGTTTAATATTTACCAATTGCAGGTTTAGGATGATGATGATGACCAGTTACAGGTATACCAGTAAAGGCTGGTGTGAAGGCAGTAAGTAAATATCTGTTTTTAAATATTAAGGCAATTATTTTATTTAGTATGTCAAGAAATACTGAATTAAAGACTCTTACTTCATGAGCTATGTATGAAGCAGAAGTGATACATGTTTACAATAATTTTTTTTTCCTCCCAGAGACTTGAAACTTACATGATTCCTTATGATTTTTATTTTGTTTATTTTTAAATTTTATTATATCTATCTATCTATCTATCTATCTATCTATCTATCTATCTATCTATCTATCTATCTATCTATCTATCTATCTATCTATCTATCT
>JAGKTI010003935.1:0-35193 GCA_018397915.1 Birgus latro | reverse complement strand
GGAGATTGTTAGGCGTGAGAGGGTTGAACTTGCAGGTGAGTCTCTTGAGTGTGTGGAGGAGTTTTGTTATTTGGGAGACATGTTATGTGCCGGAGGTGGGGCTGGAGTTAGCTCGGTTGCTAGAGTGAGAAGTGGTTGGAAGAAGTTCAGGGAGCTGTTGCCTCTCCTGACATTGAGAGGACTCTCCTTACGTGCTAAGGGGTCTTTGTATGCAGCATGTGTTAGGAGTGTGATGCTGTATGGTAGTGAGACCTGGGCAGTAAAGGAAGAAGATATTCGCAGGTTTAAACGTACAGAAATGACAATGATTAGGTGGATGTGCAGTGCGTCCCTGCGTGCAAGGCCTGGGGGGGCTGGGTTTACGATAGAAGAGTTGAGAGGTAGGATGGGACTGGTGTGTATTGGTGTTGTGATGAGGAGAGGTAGGCTGAGGTGGTTTGGACATGTGGAGAGGATGGGGGAGGATAATTGGGTACAGAGGGTGAGAAGTGTTAATATTGGGGGAGGGGTAGACCGAGAAAGACATGGGATGAGGTCATTAAATGTGACTTAAGGGTTAAGGGACTGAATAGGGAGGCTGCCAGAGATCGAGCAGCGTGGAGAGCCGCCATTAGGTGACCAAGGCCGACACATGCAAGCATGTTGGAGCCTTCAAAAACGAAAACGATAGGACCCAGTAATGTCACCATCATG
Organism: Birgus latro; assembly: GCA_018397915.1. NCBI lineage: Eukaryota > Metazoa > Arthropoda > Malacostraca > Decapoda > Coenobitidae > Birgus > Birgus latro. Next base: position 34,500 of record JAGKTI010003935.1, on the reverse strand, counting down.
GGAAGGTTAGATCCTGCTAAGCTTGGTTTGTGTAATATGTTTGATCACTGACATCAAAATTACACATTTCAGCAACATTTAAAACCTGTTTTGTTCATAATCAGGCATTTTAAAAGGAAGAAATACACCATTGTATTATTGGAAGAGGAGCTTTTCTAGATTTTCTCTTCTTTATGCTGAAAACTTGAATAATACTAATATTAATGCTAAATATTTTGACAGTATTTGTGTTCATGGGTAAATTCTTATTTTACACTTATTAAACCTTGACTACTACAGTGTTATATAACACTTACAACATAATTGACAATTTGTGTACCGAGTTTCGTGACACAGCAGGTGCATGTTGACTGGTTTACAGTAATTTGAATTTTAGATGGGCTTCCAAGTCCAAAAACACTCTGGTCCTAAATATAGTCGCCAAAATCTTAATATTTAACACTGTAAAACTGTACAGACCTAACACAGTGGCACTACATAGAAGGTTTTGATGTTTTTATGTGAGACAAATACTGTATATGCGATGTACAGAGTTATATGTTTTTAAAAGTGCAGATAGTATTAAAATATACATTTGCCAAAGATATTTTATACTGAAGTGTGAGGACTGCTGTGTATTTGTATTTATCAAGCACATTATATACTGTATACTGTGTCTGCCTTTAAGTCGTTAGGTAAATTTGATCTCTTGCCAACAGATCAGTCAAGCCAGGAACCAAGTATTGTTGTTCTGAAATCTTGATGGAATGCTGATCTTGCATAATTATAGCTGTAACTACAATGATTATTTTTTTGTCTCCCTGTTCAAGAAAAGTCTGCTATTGCTTGCTTAAAGATATAGAAGTGGTTATATATTTTATCATTTTTGAAACATGTTAATGAAGTGGCATAATATGTCAGAAATATTTGCAAACCATTCGTCCCTCTTATGTAGATAGGTAAATAAAAAGTCATTCATATAGATTCTTCAATTCTCATGGGAAAATGAGTTATGAAATGCGATTAAAATGATGTGATTTTCACCAACGAACAACAGTTGACAACTATAGTACTGTTATTGATCACTTCACAGAGTAGGTCCAGTTTACTGGCTCATTTTCTCATGTTTGCTTGTGGCCCACGAGGACAAGGAGTCGGCAGTTGGGAAGTCAGTGGTTCTTTTTTATGGAGACCTTTTGATGTCAAGTATGGATGGCTCTGTCATTTTGAGAGTAGGCCTACCAAAGAAATTGAAGTGTGTCTTGTCTCTTGACTTTGAATGCTTGAAAGATTTTCAGGTAGTGGTGGATCCCACAACATCCTGTATGAGCCTGAAACCTGCCAGATACACAGTGCAGGCATGCAAAAGTTTGGTGGGTCAGTGACTAATGATGGATCTATCTAATCTTGTATACTCAAACATACCAAACTGCCGGCTACCACTGCTTCCTGCCACTACACCCGTCACCGTTGCCAAACCTTCTCTTGTTCATAATAGACATGTAGGCTAAGTTGCAGGGAGACAACACTGGGTGGATTATGAGGTTAAATATATATATATGTATACACATATACAAATATGTTTATGCATGTATAAACACACATACCTTTCTCTAACCATACATATATTTGTATATATATATATTATATACAGTATATGTTTATGGTTAAGCTCTAGAAATTTATCTAGTGCAGATTGAGAGATGCAATATGAGTTTAGAAAATACTACCATTGTTTTATCATAGAGTTGTCCTATATTAATATGCTTTGTTTACTGTATATTGAATAAAGAAACTATTATTAGCTATATTTATGAATAGCAAATTGTTATTTTTAAGATGTAGAAACATCATGAAAGACATTTCCAGTGGATATGACATGCATATATGGAGGACTCACATGTCTCTGAATACAGTATCTGGTCTTTTGTGTCAAAGTTATTTGTCAGATATAGTCTGACTCCTGCTTTGCCCCCTTGTATTAGCTGATATGATTAACAGGGTTAGAATTCATTTCACTGCAAAAACACCTCAGATATGTGTAGCTTGGATGTTGCTGACATGGAAGTAAGAAATCAGTCAGTAGTGTTTTAGTCTGCAGGAACCCCATTTAACTGTTGTATAAGAATCACTGGCACTCAAGGATTAACTGTTAACCCCTTCAGTCTGATGATATCATTTTCATTTTGGTTTTGCTGTCACCAGCATCCCCCAGTTCCTGACCCTTTGACATAGGGTTAGCAGTGGGGTCATGATCCACTCCTATTTAGTGGCCTTGCTTCCTTGCTGCTGTCTTGGCAGATTTTGCTAGAGCATTTCCTATTCTTCCACTGTCATAGCATTGAGTGTAAATAGTGGGGATATTTTCACTTTTGTCAAAATTTCTACTGTGGAGGAGAAACGATATTGTGATAGGGATTGGAGATGGTGATCAAGAACATATGTGGCAACTGTGGTGGATAGCTAATATTTAGAATGAACCACCTGAGAATGTTTGGACCAGAGACTTTGTAACAGGTATGGCCATATTAGTCTCAGAGGTGGATCTGTCTTTAGGAAGTAGCCCATAGCACTCAAGGCTTCATTGGTATTGATGGTTAAGAGTACTAATACAGTTGAAGATATCATTATGGTAAATCCCTTGGCAACTCCTTACATATCCATGTCAGTATTACTGATGGTGGTGAATACCCAACCCCAGGGTCACTTGATAAGACAGTGATATTGTTGTCAACTTCTGGCATAATCAAAAACAATGGCTTTGGAACCCTGGAACTGACATAGTAAAAGCTGCAACCATTCTGTCCAAATCTTGCTATTCCTACTCATGGCAGGGGGTGGGGGTCGTTATCTTCCAACATTAACCCTAAGATCCTTGGTGTTACTGGCTCTGACACATCTCTTAGCTACCCCACAGGCTTTTGCAGTGTGTCTGCTGGTGTTGATGGTAGAAATCCTTCTCTTGCTTCATCCCATTCACCATCATCATGGATCATTAACCTTGTCCTGTACATGTCTTTTGCATCCCAGTGTGTGTCCACCTCTACATCTGTTGTCACCTCTATCATTCATCCTTCCCTACCACCACCCAGTCTCTGATGTGTTGACCAGTTTCTACTGCCACTCATCCCTTTGGTTCCTCTACAGTTTCTGTTTCTTCAGCATCACATCCCTATTCATCTGTTATTGCTTTCACCCACTTGTACCAAATCTAATGTACTTGTTTCTGCCCCTCTTGCGAACAGTGACCCAAAATTTAAGCTTCAGTTGGTATCTCGTATGGGCCAGAATGTATTTTCCAGATCCTAATTTGACAGCTCTCCTCTGGTTACCATTCAGAATGAAACTCAGACTTCTCATAGTGTGAGTCTTTTCAGTACTTGTTGTATCTCTGTTCCTGTTGAGAAGGATGTTTACCTAAACTCTAGATGTAACACCATTTAAAATCCACCTGAGAAAAAAATTGGTGGCCATCCATTTTCTGACTGTGGTACTGACATTCATGGAATTACATGGTCACTCAGTCACTTCTGTCTTGTTTCACACCCCCAGTGTCTGTCACCTGCAGTCAAGTAATATTGCCAGAGTGGCTTTTGATAATTATATGCTTCCCAGTATTGTTGCTGTTGGGAATTTCTGACTTTCTGTTAGAGAAAATCTGCCTACCACTTGCCAGTGCTGGTCACCCTGCAAACATCTGTAGATCCACATTCACCTGTCCTTTTTATGCTCGATTCAGTTATGACAGGATTGTTTGCTTTGCCACGTCAAGATGCCGTCCAAATTGCCACAGTCCACATTCCATCTTCTGTAGAGGATGCCTTGTTTCCAGTCTAAATCTGACGTTACTCTCCTATGAGCTTGACTGGGCCTTCCCTCATGCAAGGCTTGTAAAAAGGCTTGCTAGCATGGTGTTCCATATTATGATTTTTATTCCATCAATTTGTGCTGGAGTAGATTTACATGGAGGTTAATAAGGCTGAAGCTGCAGGCACCATGCTTGTGTGGGGACCCACAGAAAGCTCAAAATGTGAAGTTCCTTCATTGAAAATTAATCTACACATGGAAAATTTTATTTATTTCTCTCTGTTTTTGACTGAAGATATGAATGGAGAAGTAGGGAATGTGAAGGTGGATGGAGTAGTTGGTGAGTGGGGTGTGCCTGCAGAAGTGGATGAGAATGGTATTGCTCTAGTGGACATTTGTGTGAGGAGAGGGTTGGTGATAGCCAGTACCCTCTTTAAGCACAAAATGATCCATAGGTATACATGGCAAGTGATGAGAAGGGTGGGCGGTGAGCTGAATGAATGGAAGGCAGTGACTAATTATGTGTGTGTGGATGAGAGAATGAGACAGTATGCATTGGATGCAAGAACAAACAGAGATTGGGAGAGTGGACTTTCTGACCACCACTTGGTGGTGGTGAAAATCAAGATACAAATGTGATGGATGAAAAGAAGGAAAGTAGGGCAAGAGGAAGTAGTCCATACAAGGAGGGTAGAAAGGTTGCATGAGGATGAAAAAAAAAGCAGAATATAGGAAAGAAGTGGAGGAGCAATTGGATAAATATGATTTGGAGCAGGTAGGGGATGTGGAAGATGTGTGTAAGATTTTCACAGAAGAAATCTGTGCAGTATATGAGGTGGTGTGTGGGGTGAAGAGAAGATGAAATGGGGTGCAAGGAACAGAATGGTGGAATGAATAGGTGAGACAAGCTGTGGTGCAAAAGAAGAAAGCATGTAGTGAGTGGATGGTAAGCAGAAGCATGGAGAAAGCTGAGAGACAGAATAGAGAGTTATGTTTAGAGAAGAAGAGAGAAGTGAAAAGATTAGTAAGAGAGAGTGTTAAGTGAGTAGATGAGGAATTTGGAAGGAATTTGAGTGTAAAGTGGAGAGAATGTAAGAAAATGTTCTAGAAGGAGGTAAAAAGAGTTAGATAGGGTGATAAAGGTAGTTGGGGAGTGAAAGATAAAAATTGTAGGTTAATAGTGCAAAAAAGAGAAAAAGTGGGCAGATGGTGAGGACATTTTAAGGAATTGTTTTTAACACAGAGAATGGAAGTGATGTGCATGTAAGAGGGCAGGGAATGGTTGGGAGAATGAGACGAGAAGCGAAAAGAGATCAGCAGGATGGAAGTAGTGAGGCAATGAAGAAAGTCAAAATGGGGAAGGCTCCAGGAACTGAAGTGTGTAGTGAAATATTGATGCACAGGGCAGAGATAGTAGTAAAATGGATATGGAAGATGTGCAGATTGGCCTGGGAGAAAGGTAGGGTCCTGGAGGATTGGAAGTCAGGTATAATTATTCTCCTGTACAAAGGAAAAGGGGAAAATGAAGTGTGCGGTAATCATAAGGGCATTTGTCTTCTTGGTGTAACAGGAAAAGTATATGGTAGGATATTTATTAACCAAGTTACAGAAATAACAAAGGAATTAGTTGGAAATGTACGGGGAGGTTTTAGGAAGGGAAGAGGTTGTATAGACCAGATATTCATCCTTAGGTCTGTAGTGGAAAAGTTTCGAGAGAAGGGAAAGAAGTTGTATGTGGCCCTCATGGATTTGGAGAAAGCCTATGACAGAGTGGATAGGCAAGAAATTTGGAAAATATTAAGAATATATGGAGTAAATGGGAAGCTGTTGAATGCCATGAAAAGCATGTATGAGGGCACTAAGGCTGCAGTGCATGTGAATGGTGAACTGAGTGAATTTTTCTATCTGATTGTGGATTGAAACAGGGAAGTGTCCTGTCTCCATGGTTTTTTAATCTATATATGGATGGGATATAAAAGAGACACAAGGTAGGGTAGTGGATGTTGGCGTGGCCCTAATGAGAGAGGGCAGCGTTTGGAAACTTCTTCTGTTGTTTACAGATGATTTTGTATTGTTAAATGAAGATGAAGGGGAACTGCAAGGCTTGATGAGTGAGTTTGGGAGAGTGTGTAAGAAATAGAATTTAAAGGTGAATGTAGGGAAGAGTAAAGTTGTGGTCTTAGAGAGAGACGAAGTTACTGAATGCCCAGTGAGGTTGGATGATGAGGAACTGAAAAATGTGAGTGCATGAAAGTAAAAGAGTTACTGCACATGTACTGAACTGTATTGTGATTCCAACTCTAACGTATGGAAGCGAAGCTTAGACCCTGTTGGAAGGACACAAGTCAAGAGTGAGAGCAGTGGAATTGAGTTCTTTGAGAGGAGCATGTGGAGTTACATGGAGAGACACTGACAAATAAGGAAGTGAAGTAGCATTGTGGTGTGGTTGTGATAGAAAGCATTAGGGGAAATACATTGAGGTGGTTTGGTCACGTGGAGAGGATGAAGAGCGAGAGACTTACATGGAGAGTGTATGTGAGTGAGGTGGAGGTGGGGAGAGGGAGCGGGCAACCGAAGATGAGATGAAGAGATGGACTGGAGAGGTATGTGAAAGAGGAGGATGTGAGCTGGGGGAGAGCAGTGAAATTGCAGGGGAGAGGGCGACATGGAGGTTATTTGTTTATGACCACTCCTTATGGCATTAAGGTGTCTGGCTATAAATAGATAGAGATAGACTCTTGAAATTTACAAAAACATTATTTACGTTAAATGAATGGAAATACAATGCCAATTATGTACTGTACTTTTTTATTTTATCAGGTTTTGTTGAATAGAAAATAGAGTGGCAACGTTATATTTTTAGAAACTGGCATAATTATGGCAATAGCTAATTAAATGTATGTATGTACAGTACATATGCATGTTTGTGTGTATATATTGTATGTATGTAAGAGGCCTTCTAAGCAGAATTCTTCTCAGGCTCCAAGTAATCCTAATCCACACCTACCTCCGTGATTCTTTCTCCATTTTGCGTAGATGTTCACTTCTGCTTCTGCCCTTCTTTTAACTTCTGTAGAGTCCTCTGCTCTTTCTCTTCTGTAGCTCTGTCTGCTCCTTTTGTGGTCCCTAAAGTTGCCTCCATTGCCCCCATTGGCCTCCTCCATTCCCACTGAGTCTTCATCCTTCTCTCTCTCCAACGTTTCTGTCTTATATTTCCCTGTTCAATCTTCACACCCCTCCTCCTGGCCTTTACTCACTCCATCTTCCCCTCATCCCTCAGGTTTATGTGTTCTCTCTGTCTCATTCTTCCAAACACCCTTTTGGCGATATTGATTTCAGACCCAGATATGGGCTGTCCGAAGTTCTTTATTCCTTTGCTTCTCAGGTGCCTCCTTCCAAACATATGTCGTATGGAGATACTGTTGCCTTTCCAGTAAATCATTGTGCTGCTGGCCACCTTTGTTCTTCATTGCAGATAGCATCTGTTTGATGGCCATTGTCAGTAGAAACTGAGATTCCTGACAATAGTGAAATCTTGGAATTGATCATTCTGCAGAACTGCCTGCACCCAGCTCCTCTGTCACTGCTGATGATGTTGGTATTTTCAAAATTTCCTTGTCTTCTTCCTCTGTTGCCATCTCCTGAGTTATATCCAGTTCCTACTTCTTCCCCCCCTCCCCCCCACCTTCTCTTCTTTCCCCTCCATTCATTCTCATCACCTTCAGTCATATTCCCCTTCTGTATTTCCCCTCCTCCCCACATTTTTTTTTTAGTTTTCCTGGACCTCCTCCTGTCTGTTATTTGCCTCCTCATGGATATGTTTCTGTGTCTGTATATACAGTGTGTCTTAAGCCTGTAAGTCTGCAGGTAGTTAAATGTCCTCAAGGGATAGTCCACCTCTACTCTAGTTGCTCCTCTGGTCCTCTGTTCCATTCTCATTCCATGCTGATTTCCTCCCCTTTTCAGATTGTGTAGTTGCATATTTTTAAGGTTGCTGGCAAGCCCACCTCATCCCTTCTCCAATCCTCCACTTGAATGGAACATCTGTTGCTAATTCGTCTTTAGTTCCTGATGCATTAGGTGCTTATTTTGGTCAGGTGGATCTTACCTGTCTCAGTAGTTCCATGCTTTTCACTCAGTTAATGAACATGTTTTGGTTAGGTTCCATTTGTTTGCTACTGAGTCCTGTAATGCACCATTTTCTTTGTACAATGCTTTCCGTTCCTGTAAATTTACATTGTTTGAAATAGGTCAGTGTATTTGGAGGGATCATCACCTTTGACAGTGGTGGTCCTCCAAGCAGAGGAAGGGGGGGGGGGGGCAGAGTTATAGCCTTTTAGAGCTGGATACTGTAACTCTTGTAAGTACTATCTGGCTATATGCAGTGGGTAATAAATACCAGAGCCTTATTAAAAAATTCAGGATGTAGTATTCCCAATATCATAGACATTTTTACAAACATAATATGCATAGTGTTTGTCATCTTCAAGGTCTACCCTGAATCATCATCTCTAGGGAAACATCGTTCAAAATTTTCATGCAAATAAGATGAAAAAAAAAAAATCATTAATAAAGTTGGCACATTTCAAATGGTTCCATAACATAAAACACGACTCAGAATGAAGCTAGGATGGCTAAGGAATCATCATGTAATAAGTTCTGGAACAATATTACACACTAAGCAAATACAGTAGAGTCTTCATCATAGTGTGATGAATATTGTTAATAGGTTGCGGGGGAATGACTACGTCTCCTAACTTTCAGATTAATAAATATTTCGTTTTTATTCACATTCTGAATGATCATATACAGTATGTTACATCCTCTGCTCCTTCTTTCTCTTCTGTAGCTCTGTCTGCTTCTTTTGTGGTCCCTAAAGTTGGCACTTTTCAAATGGTTCCATAACATAAAACACGACTCAGAATGAAGCTACGATGGCTGAAGAATCATCATGTAATCAGTTTTGGAACAATATTACACACTAAGCAAATAGAGTCTTCATACCCCGTGTAACAATGATAAACACATCTGAGGGGGTCTTCCAGTGACCCATAGTCTATTTTCACGGGTCTTCTCTCTATGTGAGAGGGTCAGATCCCTCCAAACCGCTCCACATTCTAAACACTGTAAAGATATGAGTGAAGGCCTGAATGGGGTTCATTAATGCTTAAGGACCTCTCCTTGAGTGAACTCTATATCCTTTTATTGTAAGGTCTAGTCCAAAAGGATTTCCCCATCCACGTGGAGCATTGCCTTAATTATTCCCCCCCCCCTTTTTTTTTTTCTATGGTCATCTTCCATGAGATTTTTGTCCAGTCTCCTTGATGAGCTGCCTTTGCAAGGTCCTAAAATGCATGGTCAGTATTAGGCTTATTTGCTTTTAGAGTCTGGTTAACTTATGTCACCTAGACAAAGTTAATCAGGAACTAAAGAATAATTAGCAATATATGTTGCACTCAAGTGGAGGAATGGAGCAGGGATGAGGTAGGTTTGCCAGCAATCTTTTGAATATGCAACCACACTACGTGAAAGGGGAGGCTGGGTGGTGGTAGGGAAGGATGAAGGATTAGAGGTGGCAACAGATGTAGAGGTGGACACACGTTGAGAAGCAGTAGATGTACGGGACAAGGGCAATGATCCATGACGATGGTGCATGGGATGAAGCAAGGGAAGATCCCTACCATCATCACCACCAAACACACTGGAAAGCCTGTGGGATAGCTAAGAGATGTGCCAGAGTCAGTAACACCAAGATTCATAGGTTAGTATCTGAGGATGATGCCCCCATGGGCAGGGAAGTTAAGATTCTGGGAGAATAGTTGCAGCTTTTGCATTTGCCATCTTTAATAATGATATGCTCTATCAGCAGTGTACTGTTACTGATTACACATTTTTCCATCCATCATTTGATCATCTATTGACTAATCAGGATAACAGAGTCTGGAAGCTAACGTCAAAAGTTATTTGTTGTAATTACTAACTACATTTTAGTGGTAGGTGGGGGTGCACACCATCTACTCACTCGATGTAGTGCTGCTCTCGGGTGACTGCCCTTTCCTTTTTTCCTTCCTCCTGTCTTCTTGTCTTTCATTCATTCTTTCCTCTCCCTTATGCCTACGGGTGAATTTACGCCCTCTCTTCTGTCTTTTTTTCCTTCATTCTTTCCTCTTTTTTTCTGCCCATGGGTGACTCAACACTGAGTTACAAGCCAAATGGTTTCCTGTATACCAGGAACCATTTACTTCCCTGGGTGGTACCCATATAACCAACTTATGGCACCTGGTGGTTTAGTGGAGAATTAAGGCACTCCAGTCAGATTGACCCTGTGCAGGTTTATATCAGTGGGGTGGTTGGGGTTTATTGCTCACGTAACACCACACAGGGATGAGTGAGACTGGTCATCATCATCTTAAATGTCAGTACCAACTTGCCTAGCCCCAGGCTCCTACACTCCTCATGAGGCAACACAAGACTAGATGGTGATAACAATGATGACTAGCTTCATTTTTCAATCTGTCTACAGTATCTATAGCTGGACCCCATAATCCCGCAAGGGGTTTCTGTTTAACATTGCGTTAGTTGTTTTAGGGGGTGGGGTCACTAACCCTCCGCCAACCCACTTGTTGACACGTTGGGAACATGTATGGGTTGGTTTCAGTGTTGTAAATGGTTTTCTGGCTTACAGGAAATTATTAGGCTCGTCACTCAGTCTAAAAGTACCTGAAAAGGAAAGAAGAGTAATAAAAAGTGACAGGAAAGATTACAGAAATAGGAAGAGAGGAGGGCAGACACAGAAAAAGAATGATAACGGTGAAAAAAGAAATAGGCAGCACTACATCATGTGAGTGGATGATGGTCGCCACCACTCACCACCAGCTACATTTTTTTATGTATATTTAAATACCATCCAGTAAAAGCCCGACACCAAGGGATGTTGCTGAGGGTCAAACAGTAATTATACGAGGTCTGATAAAAAAGTATGCGAGCTTTGGCTGGTGGGGGGAAAAAAATGGGGAGGATATGGAGAATGTGAGTGCATTTAAGTACTGTAGAGTTCTTGGGTAGTGTGATGAGTAAGGATGGAAGTCTGGAGGGTGAAGTGCTTGAAAGGGTGCAGCAGGGAAGGAAGGTTGCCGGTTCCTTAAAAGCAGTGATATGAAACAGGGAAGTGGGCATGGATGTTAAAAAGTTGCTACATGACAGTAACATATGGAAGTGAAGCTTGGACCCTCCCTGTTGGAGGAACAGAAGTCAAGAGTGAGAGCAGTGGAAATGAGTTATTTGAAAGGAGCATGTGGAGTCAGATGGAGAGACAGACTAACAAATGAGGAAGTGAAGATTTGTGGTGTGATGTGGATGTGATAAGATGCGTTAGGAAAAACACGTTAAGGTGGTTTGGGCATGTGGAGAGGATGGAGTGAGAGACTGACAAGGAGAGTGTATGTGAGTAAGGTGGAGGGGAGGAGAGGGAGGGGGAGGCCGAGGATGGGATGGAGTGGAGAGGTATATGAGAGAGGGGGGTGTTAGCTGAGAGCGGGGCAGTGAAATGGTGAGGGACAGAGCGACATGGAGGCGATTTGTTTGTGGCCTCCCCGTGCGGGATTGAGGCGTCTGGCAATAGCTAGATAGACAGACTTACAGTAATCCTCTCCAAAGAGCCCAGCTACCCTTCCATTACTGGAAACATTTATAAAGTCAGTTTTTTGGGATAGCCAACAAGATCTTTTAATTTTTTATAATCTCATTTGTCCTCAAATCTCCAAGCCTTCAGCGGCATCTTCAGTAAAGGAAATAACCAAAAGTTACAGGGAGCCATGTCTGGAGAGGAGGGAGGGATCCTGTCGGACCTGTGTGATCCTGTGTTTGGAAGAAAAAAAATGAGTTAGAGTGAGTGGGCTGGAGCATTGTCGTGGTGGAGGTGCCAGGGGCCTCCTCTCACAACTCTCATTTCTTGCAGACTTTTGGCCATACGCAGGATCACAGAGATCCGCCAAGCTCTTTCTTAGCTCCCTCCTAAGGATTCACCAAACAGTTCTCTTGGTCCCAGGGAGGCCGATGGCAGGGAGTTTCCATGCAGGCCGAACGAGATCAACTTGATCATGTCGGGTGTGTACAATATGGGTTGGAATCCAAACAATAGCCAGAGATCGAGGGCATGAGCATGGTGGAGGTGTACTAGTACAGAATATAATTTTATCTGTTGTTATCCTTTATATAAGTTCCGTTTTCTGTAGTTTCATTTTTTTTTTTACATTTCATCCCTGCCAGATCATAATTATATATGCATTTTTTATGGTTGCAATTTTATTTATAGCGTATAGTTTTTCTAATGTTTTCTTGTCTAGTGGTTCCGTTTTCTGTAGTGGTTTTAAGATTTTTTATGAGACTTCCAGATCATAATTATGTCAATTTAATTTGCATGTTTGCTAATTTTTTATTGTAATAAAGCAGGTTAAACTAATCAAGTCAAATTACTTTTTATCACTCGAATGTTGTTACTTGAATGTTGTGTTGACAGTGCTTCAGGTGAGGAAGGTTTCGTTTGTTTGTGTACCGATTAACACATTTGGACGCTTTCTCTTGTTTTATCAGGTAGTTTTTCTGGCTAGTGGTGATCCTGATATCTTTGAGCAAAATATAGTGGTTGTATAAGCGCTGGTAAGTAATTTAACTTAGAGCTACCGAACGATGTATGGCAGTACAATTAGGACTGAAAATGTTGAACATATTTGCTTGGTGGACTTCACATGTTTTCTGTGAGCCTGATAGGCCTACTCAGGATCCACTCATATAGGGTCGGCCAGCCAGGGGAGGTCGCGCAGGTGTCAGGTGACCCCTGACGTCACGTGTGGGCCTAGGTGGGTTTTCCCTTGGGTTTTCCCAGTGAAGGGGGGAGACGTTTATTCCACCTCTGTACGTTGCATAGGATACATGTCCAGTGAGTCAGGAGTGAGCTATTACTAGTTACTATGCCAAATCAGTGTGCAGTATTCGGCTGTAACAGTAAACAAACTATAGTGGGTGAAAAACAAGATATTTCCGATTTCCAAAAGACGAACAAATGAGAAAAGTGTGGATAATTGTGTGTCGTCGAAGTGACACAATCAACACCAAAAATGCTGTTGTATGTCTCTTGTTGATCAGTGGTTCGATGTGATGAATTCACATATGTATGGTGATAAGAAAGAGCGCTGTGCATTTGGTATGCATTTTGAGTTGCAGGCAGATATACTGCATAGAATGATAAACATGTTAACTATGAAAATAAATAACTCTGCATCAAAATCACTGTACAGTTTTCAAAAAGGAATAATCTTGTCTTGCAAGTCAGTCATAGGACTGTTTGAAATGTTGAAACACAGTCATCAACTTAATTTCATTATCACCAGGAGACTGAACCAAGACCGCCTTGAAAATTTCTTTGGCTGCATCAGGCAAATGGGCAGCACTTATGATCACCCAGATGCTGTTAGTTTTAAGTATCGGCTAAAGGTAATGTTAGGTAAACAAGTTGCTTTGGTCAGTGTAAATAGTAATATAAGCCAAAATGAAGACCCTTGTGATTCTGTAATGGGTAAGGTGGCCAATGTAACTAAACCAGGCTCACATGATCGCGAACTTGCACAGGAAACCAGCCTAACTAGTCTTCTGTTTAAAGAGGTGGATTTTGACATGGAAAACTTGGAGGATAAAGAGTCTCTGGTGGGTACATTGTGAAAAAGTTTTCAGTTAAATACCCATATCTAGGATATAAAGCAGGGAACTGTGAACCATCAGGTAATTCATGGACTGAAATGGTCAGCAGAGGTCATTTGCATATGCCTTCTGATAGCTTCTCCTCTTGGTTACTGGTTATAAGGGAAGTATTTAAAACTGTGCATGGTGAAGAGCTGAGAGAAGGCAAATTGTGTGTACAAACGCTTGTATCAGAAATGGAGCATGCAGGAGTTGATTTGCCATCTGATGTCATTTCATTTTTTTGCAAAAATATCCATCTTCTTTTGCATGAGGCACCCTAATAGAATCAGACAGAACAAGCAAAAGAATCTTGAATGTAGAGGAATGTTAAGGAAAAAAATGAAAATTACAACATTGGGTACATGTTTTATGTATACCAGTGTATATCTCTGTATGTATAGATATGTGTATACTATACAAATATATGAAGAAAAAAATGCAATAGACCGTCTGACCCATGCTAGCCAATTCCAAAAAGGTGGATGAACTACAGGAGTAGAACAATGATGATGTATGTACTGTAGGTCTTATATGATTCTCCAGAGCAAAGAAGAAGGCTTTGTTTACCATTAAAGCATTAACGAAGATAACACCATAAATAATTTACTCCACCTCTTCATCAACATAAGCCTATAAATTTATATGTAAAAGTAGCAATAAAGAAGAACCGTTTTTTTTATTTTTTTTAAGGAAGTACAGTTATATATGTACCGTAGGATGTGAGGAAAAAAGCAAAAACTACTAGAAAAGGTTGAATAAATAGGTGTACTCTAAACCAGTATTCATCCAGATGGCTGGGAACTGGCCTTCACGTGACGTCACTGCGCAGGCTAGGCTTATTTGGGTCGCCACGCTGGCTGACCATATATGATTGGATCCTGGGCCTACTGACCAAAATATGGGAATTGGAGAACGAGTCAACTGTTTGAAAATGGAGTGTGAGTAGGCCTGTTATGTAGAACTGAGGAGAGAGAAGCTGTAACAGTGTATGCAAACGAGAAAAAACAGGATGAAGTTGAGTATATGCAACGATTGTGTTATAGAACAGTGTGGAGCGGGACTTAAACGATGATTAAGTAAGTTATCGCTAAGGGTGTGGAAGATAAAGAAGTAAGTGTGGCAGAGACGTTTGACGGGCAAAAAAAAAAAAAAAAAAATCGCAGACCCGGGTGAGCTGGACCAAGAGCAGGATCAGACTCGGGAGAGACGAGCTCGAAGGCGTGATTCAGGTGTTTTGAACAACGGATTATAAAGATGAGTTTCGGTATGATTGTACTTGTGGACTTTCTGATGATGTTTTGTTTTTGAGTAGTAGGTAATATTTACTAATACGCTTGTATTTAGGACATTCCGTCGCAGATTTATTACAAGGGAGATGGGATGGCCCGATATCCTGCATTGGTCGGACAGTTCCTGAGCCATCTGCCGGTCTCACCCACCTGCTGCACGCTTAGTAACTTCCCCCCTTTTCAGTCTTCAGTAGATAAAATCCAGTAATCGCTCTTTGAGCTTTTGTAGCCTTGTCTTGACTCAGACGCATGTCAAAAGTGTTATGTTCTGTTTTTTATGGCGCGACCTCTCGCTCCGTAAAACACAGACACAAGCCTTGGGTCCATTATTTCAATACCGGGCTAGAACATACACCAAAGGAACAGGGCAAAAACACAGGCAAATCAGTATTACACATATATTAACCAGATTGACTGACACATTACAATATAGAATATTACATGTGGCACTTGCAGAATCCCTTATGGTATAACTAAGGCAACACACAATGTAGCAGTACGGTATACCATACTGGGAATTATAAGTCTGTGGCTCACTGGGGGTCCCGACTGGGGCAGCATACACTGTTCAATATATATTAGCCCAGCAGTTCTAGGCCTTGGGTATAGTTCACTGGGGAGCACTGAACCTTCCCATCAACAGGAGTTCACTGGTAGTCAAAGGGGAAGCTGGGAGTCACTAGTTTCACTATATGGGGCACTAGGGCGGTCGTTACAGCAGAGAGGGAACGGACAGTAGTTATCACAGGGGAGGGAGAGTTACATGGGGAATGTTCCACTGGGGGCGGGGGGTCTCGCAATATATAAGGGGGTGTTAGCACTAACGGTGGGGGTGGAGACTTTATAATGTGTAGGAAGGTTCAGGTGGTGGCCCGGGGTAGGTGGGAGGCCGTCCGGGTAGTGTGGGGCTGCCTCACGATGTGGGCAATGAAGTGGTGTGGTTGGAGGTTCACCTTTGGTCCTCCGGGAGGCAGCCTCGGGAGTGGGAGGGCCCTCGGGGCTGGGGCCTAAGAGGGCCAAGGGGCGGGCATCCCTACGCCAGCCTCGGGACGTTGTCAGAGTGCGGTGGGCGGCCTCGGGCTGGGTTGAGCCTGGTGTCAGCAGCATGACCCTTGGTGGCTGGGGGCTACGGTCTCGCCGGGCAGAGGAGTCCATCGGGAGTCATCTGCGGCCACGGTGTCCCTGCGAGTCCGTCAGCATCTGGGCACGTAGAGGGGACAGCTGAATCAACAGGACACCCATGACCAGTCCGCTCCACATGTCCTGCCACGGACGTACCTGCTGGGGAGCAATCTCCACCCCAAGTGGTATGGGGGGGGGAAGAGGGGCATCTCACTCGGCCACAGGAAAGGTGGGCCGAGCCAGAGACCTGCTCCTCTATGGGAGCCTCCTGCCTAGTGGAGGAGGGAGAACCAGCGGTCGCTCCCTCTACTTGGCAGGTCCGACGGATGCTGCCGGAACTTCACGCCAGGGACGGAGGAGGAGATTCCAAAGAAGCTCCTCCAACCTGGCAAGTCTGGTGGACATTGCCCAGGCTTCCAGGCTGGGGAGTGGAGGAACGAGATCCGGTGGACGCTTCTCCCGCCCGGCAAGCCCAGCGGACGTTACTGGGGCATTACTTGCCCTGAGGGCGACAGGAGGGAGGGATCCGGCGGATACTTTCAACTGGGCAGAGTTGCAGCTGCGGAGTACCCGGTGGGTGCCTCCGCTATGGCAGGTCTGGCAGATGGTACCAGGGCTCTACTCCCTTTCCTGGGACGGGCAGGAGAGGTCCAGCAGATGCTTTCACATCAGCTAGTCCGGTGGACGTAACCGTGCCTCCGCTCCCGACAGCGGGTGGCAGAAGAGGGAGAACCGGCGGTCGCCCCCTCTACAGCAAATCCAGAGGATGTTGCTGTGCTACTGCTCCCCTGGGGTGTCGCAGGGCTGAGAATACCGGCGGTTGTTCTCCCTCTGCTAGCAGTTCCAGCAGGATCTGCTGAGGACCTACGTGGGACTGCTGGATTGGAAGTCCCACCCCGAGTCTGGCGATGGTGCTGCGGCCGGAGAGTGATGTCCCAGGACTGCTATCTTGGTGTTGGTCTGGTTGCTGGGAGGAGGGACGTATGGGAGAAGGTGACGTGGGCCAGTGTGGCCCAGAAGGTAGAGTCACCTGTCCGATGTCCCCTTGTAGGGTGGTTGTCACCTCCCTGTCATCTCCTTGGTGGGTGGGGGTGTCATCGTCGGGGTGCATTTTACCTCCATTGTAGGGGTGAAAGTCACGTCCCCGGGGGCTGGAGGTGGTAGGTATTGGACTTGGTCGTCTGTCGGATGGGGGTGAGGTGGTGGAGGAGTCTGTTCCAGTGTAGTGTGGGTCAGTGGGGCTCCTGGTGGTGGAAGGCTGGTTTGTTGCTTGGAGGAGGTCGAGTAGTTGGGAGGTGCCCCTTATGCAGTGTTTTCGTTCTCCGGCAGGAGTCTAGAGGATGTTTTGGATCTTCATCTCCGGTGGTAGGGAGTGAGGTGTGCGTTCCCTGGCTGATAGCTGGAGACTGGAGATGCAGGTGGCTGGCCTGCTTTTATGGGGGAGAGCTGTCTTAATCGGATTAGTAGGCTTTGTCCGTGGAATATTCCGATCCACATGGTGTAGGATGAGAGGATTGGTGTTTGGTGTGGGTGGTGTGTGGTGTAGGTGGTGTGTGGTGGCTGTGGGCGGGTGGTGTGCTTGGTGGTGATGGGGTAGGGGTGTATCTGGCAGGTGGGTGTGACAGACAACCTGAGCATGTTCTGGTAGTGGTTAGGACTGGAGTGAGTGGTGAGGAGGTGAATGGAGAGTGAGGGTGTGTGTGGGGTTTGCGTTGGCGGGGTGTGGGCATGTGTGGGTCGGATGGTGGTGGTGGCTGAGGGTGGTGTGTAGTTTGTGGGTGGTGTCAGAGTGGTTGTTGGTGACGGGCATGGGGGTGTTGGGCAAGAGGTAGTGGGTGGCGTGATGGGTGGCCCACGTGTGGTTGGTGGCGGTAGGGGTGGTGTGGTGGTGGGAGTCGGGGTCCTAGGTGATGGAGAAGTGGTGGTGGAGTTTTCAGTGTTGGGGATTGTGGGCATTCTGGTGGGCGGCCTCGTGGTTGGTGGGCCACATGGTGTTTGATTTTGTGGAGGCAGCGTGGAGGTGAGAGGTGAGGTGAGGTCATCGGAGGCGGGGAGGGGGCTTCAGATGAGGGTGGGGAGTCAGAGGGGGGTGTGGAGGGAAGGGGTTGAGGCAGGGGGGGCTAGGTGAGGGGGATGAGGTGGAAGGGGTGATGTAGTAGGAGAGTGAGTCATTGTCCTGGACGTGGGGGGGCGGTGAGGTGATGCGCGGTGTGTGGGTGGCTGAAAGGGGGTGGGGGGATTGGAAGTAGCGCATGTCAGTTCCAATAGGTGCATGTGTTGTTGTGGTGTCGTATTGTTACTTGGTAGGGGTTGGGGAGGGGACCTTTATGATCATGAAAGGTCCTTCGTATCTTGGTGGTAATTTATGTGGGGTGGGGAGTTTTGCCACCATGACGACGTCGCCGAGTTTGTAGGTGTTTGTGGGTCGCAGGTCAGGTTTCACGTCTTGCACGTTTTGCAGGTGGTGCAATTTGTGCTTGAAATGATGCTGGGGGTCGGAGGTTGGTGGGGTGGCGGGAGGTTTTAGGTGGTTTCAGAGCGGAAGGAGGAGCTGTGTTTCGCCGAATATTCTTTCGTGAGAGGTAATACCATCCTTGCATGGGCATGAGTTCATCCCCCACTGTATGATTTTCACATGGGCTGGCCAGTCTTCATTTTACGTTTGCTGTATTCGTGTGCGGATTTGATTCAGTAGGGTACGGTGGCTCCTTTCACAGATGCTATTTCCTTGGGAAATGGCATTCCCGAATGTTTCGGTGAGTTGTGCCCATATCTTGCTCGTGAATTCTGGTGCATTGTTGGAATGGAGGGCCTGGGGGATGCTGAAGTATGGGAACACGTGGCATAGTAGTGCGTCTGCCACCACAAGTGCGTGGTGTTCCTTGGTGGGGCAGGCTATGAGAAATTTAGAGTATGTGTCGACAAAGGTGATAATGTATTTGTAGCCCGATCTAGGTGGAAGTGGGCCGATTACGTCGACAGAGTGGAGCTGCCACGGTTTGTTGGCTGGAATGTGTTCTGAGGGGCCTGCTGTTCTGGTGGTGTCCTTTCCCAGGACGCATGCCCGGCAGGCTTGCACCACTTGTTTTGCGAGCTGGGAGAGATTAGGTGCCCAGTAGATGTGATTAAACACTTGCATGAGTTTCTTTGTGCCTAGGTGGATTCCGTTGTTGGAGTGCAAGTGCATCAGGGTGTCGAGGGCTGTGTGTGGGTCTAGGGCTGTGTGTCCTGATGGTGTATACAGGTGGTCACCTTGCTGCTGATGTTTGGAAAGAGTGTGTTGGGGAATCCACTCTGGTTTGTTTTTGTCTAGCTATTTTTGTAATGGTGTTGGGGTGCTGCTGATGGCATTGATAGGCAGTCTGGAGAGTGTGTCTGCGTTAGTGTGGAATTTGCCAGGGCGGTAGGCTATGTCGAAGTTAAATTCCTCTAAGGCTTCTCTTCATCTGATGATTTGGGCGTTGTTTGTTTCCGACTGACGTATCCATTGGAGTGATTGATGGTCTGTGATGATGGTAACGTGGGTTCCAGACAGGTAGGCTCGAAAATACTCCAGCGCCCAGATGATCCCCAGGCATTCTCTTTTTGTGGCTGCATACTTCTTTTCGGCCTGGTTGAGGGTTCGACTGGTGCAGGTGATGATGTGTTCCCGCCCATCTTGTATTTGAGTAAGGACGGCCCCGATTGCCACGAGATAGGCGTCTGTGTATAAACGGAATGGCAAGGAATAATTGGGAAATGTGACACCTGGAGCGATGACTAGTTTGTTCTCGAGGGTTTGGAAGGCCTCTATTCGTTCTGGTGTCCAGGTAAATGGTTTGCCTTTTTTTGTGTTAGGTCGTGGAGGGGCTTAGCAATGTTGGCGAAACCCTTGGCGAAGTGCCTGTAGTAGAAGGTGAGGCCAATGAATGCACGGACTTCATGCACATCGGGGGGGATTGGGATGTCTGTGATGGCCCGTAGTTTCTCTGGGTCTGGTGCGATGCCTTTCTTGGAGATGGTGTGCCTGAGGAAGGAGATGGAGCGTTGGGTGAGGACGCATTTAGTTGGTTTGAGTTTGAGTCCCGCTTTTCATATTCTCAGGAAGACTTGTTTAAGGCGGTGGAGGTAGGCTGCCCAGGTTTTGCTGAATATGATGACGTTGTCTAAATATGCTAGGCATATTTCCCGGGTGAGGCCATTGAGTACAGATTCCATGAGGCTGGAAAAGGTTGCTTGGGCGTTGCAGAGGCCGAAAGGCAGCACGTTGAATTCATCGTTCTTGCCATTGCTTGTGGAGAATGCGGTCTCGCTCTTGTCTTTGGGGTGGACGAGGTCTTGCCAATATCTCAACTGGAGGTCGAGGGTGGAAAACCATGACGCCCCGTATAGGGAATCGAGGAAGTCATCTATTCGGGGTAGGGGTGTGGCATCTTTGGTAGTGACATCGTTCAGCTGCCTATAATCAATGCAGAAGCATGTGGTGCCATCCTTTTATTTTTACCAGGACGACTGGGGATGACCACGGGCTAGTGGATGGAGAGATTATACTGGCATTGAGCATGTCCTGGACCTGCTGGTCTTCTTCTGCCCATTGGTTAGGGTTTTTTCTTCTGGATGGTTAGTGAATAGGCGGCCCTGTAGTGTGCATCTTGTGGGACAGGTATGTCGTATGACCGATGTCTGTGGGTCCCGTGGAGAATATGTCCTGGAAGTCCAGGAGGAGTTGTTGGAGAGTGTCAGCTTGATGTTGGTAGAGGTGGTCGAGAATTGGGGGTAGGGTTGTTGGGGGGGTCGGGGTATGGTTCTTCTTCCTCCATGTCCCTGACTACAAGGCCTTTGGGGAGGGTAAGGGGGGTGTTGGAGAGGTTGGCATCTCGTACTGCTGTTATGTGGGGGGTAGGAATGTGGGGGACAAGAGGCAGGTAGTGGTGACTCCTGTTAGTGGGATTGGGGAGAATAGGACAGAGCTTCCGGTGGGGTGACGAAGGTGTAGCCGGGCCTCGTGTCGGGGTGGGGGGATGGTGAGGGCGGAGGCAATGGTGGCGGGGAAGGTGGTGGGTGGGGGGTTGGGAGGGGGGTTGTGGGTGGTGTTGGGGGTGTGTGGTGGGTTGGGTGCAATGGTGGGTGGCGGTTATGGTGTAGCACGTGCATAGTGGTTGGTTGGTTGGTTGGGTCCGGTGCTTTCTTGAAGTGAAGGAGTCGTTTGTAGCAGTCTGTACTGGTGCGGAGTTTCTGGAGGAGGTCCAGGCCCAAATAACCGTTGTATGCAAGGCAGGAGGAGTTGAAAACTATGAATTGGTGGTGGGTGGAGACATGTTGGTGAATTTCGGCACTGAGCGCCCTGGTTTCCCCATGGATAGGCAGGGGCCCGTCCCCTGCGTCTGCGAGGTGGGCGATGGTGGTAAGTAGGGGGCCGAAAGCTGAGGCATGACGGGAGTAGAAGTGGTGGTAGAAGCATGATCTGGCCGCTCCCATGTCGACTAAAAGCCTAGCTTTTACCCCATTTAGTTTAATCTTGTCATAGACCGGGGGACAGTACTTGTATGATGTGGCCCCCGCCACCATGGGGAGGTGCGGGGGTGGTCCTAAAAACCCAGGTGGGTTGGGGTGTTTTCCTCGCCGGGCTACATTTCTCCGGAGTTGGAGTAATCCGTGGTGGGGGCGTCTTTGTCCAGGTTCTCCTCATCTATGGAGGAGACTTTGCGGTGCCCCTGGTTGTTTGTTTTGCGTCTGGAAGCTTTCAGTTGCTCACGTATGTCATGAATGGGGCATCAGTTGTTGCATGCCGAGAATTCCCATGGGTTGATTGAGGTTAAGTTGTTGGTGTCTCTGTGGTTCAGGCGCCATTTTAGGGAGTGCCCGTGGGATGGGAGGTGATGTTGGCTGCATGGTGCGGTTGGGGTTTGTCTGGGGCTTCTGTTGGGGCGGCTTGTTGGTTGGGACTTGACTGACTGCACCGATGTGTTGAGGGTTGGGGTGGGTGGCGAGTAGGCGGCAGACAAGCTGGATATCTTGATCGAGATCTCCCTAGGGGTAATGGATACTAAAATGTTCTCTGACGTTGCTGGGGAGGATCCTGATGAGAGTGTTGAAGAATATGGGTGTCCCGGGTAGCTGTGTCTGCTCCCAGGTAAGTGGCGGTGACAAGTCGCCTGGCCTGGATGAGGGTTTCATCTAGGTTGCCGTCGAAGGTAAGGGCGTCTATCTGTGACAGGGCAACAACCTTCCCTAATGATGGGGTGGTGACTTGAGTTACTATGCGCCTAAATTGGGCCCACGTTAGTTCAGGGACTATTTTTGCAGTGATGCAGGAGACTAATTTGCCCAGGTGTGGTAGGGTCACTGCTATTTTTTTTTTCTTTGTGGTGTTCAAAGCCAATGTTCAGTAAGGGTTCGATCATGCACATGCATGTGCTAATATCGTATTGGTCAGGGTCAAATTTTGGCATGGATATATGTGTTTTGGCAGCCATTTTGATACTTTCCCTGATTGATCCTTGGTGTTCTATTTAAAGCCGGGTCGAGAACCACCGCTTGCCACCAGTAATATGCTCTGTGTTTTATTGCGTGACCTCTCACTCTGTAAGACACAGAAACAAGCCTTGGGTTCTTTATTTCGAGACTGGGCTAGAATATACAGGGTGATTCACAAGTTTCTCTGGAAACTCTGGGAAATGCAAGCTTATGCAATTCAAAGCATAAAATACTCTATAAGTATAGGTATTTAATGTAATGGTTTACAAGTGGTGAAATTTTCAAATCTGACAGATGTGAATGGGAGGCGCCCCATCATGTTGAAAAATGATACGTCGCCGTGTCTTCAGAGGCACATCTTTAAGTAACAAGGGAAGTTCATCTTTGATAAAATTAACATACACATCTCCTGTAAGCCTCTCTTCAAAGATATGAGATCCAATCAGCTGGTTGTCAATCATACCGCAACACACATTAACTGAAAATCGGTGTTCAGCTGTCTCCTTGGGATTTTCTTTTGACCATTAATGTGCATTATGAGTATTATGTGATCCACTGCGGGTAAATATGGCTTCATCAGTGTATAAAATGTACTTGCTAGCCAAGTACAGCAATAAAGTCGTTGAGCAGAATCCCCGGGTTGTAGATGCTAACCTTGTATGTGATATGGGTACAGACCTTCCCGCTTTAATCCCCCCCGTTTCCTCGCTCGTTGTTGTCGTGGGGGGGCTTCGGAGACATCGATTGGGTCTTGATGAGTGGGGACCTATGGTGGGGTTTCTACTCTGCCCTCTCCCCCCCCTCCTTGGGTCCCTGTCGCTGCCTCAACTAATTTTGCGAGGCCCTTTTTCTTATTCTATTGCTTCTTTTTTTTCCCCTTTTCCCTGTCATCGCCAGGTAGTGGAGGTCTACTGGTGATGTTTCAGACTACGCCCCTTTTGTCATCTTGGGTGAGACTGTCTCCTCCCCACGTGTTTGCCGTGCGTGGCGTCCCGTGTATTCCCTGCGCCCCTCTATCTGGGAGTTGAGTTCACCATGGGGCAGGGTGTAGTTCCCTGTGGTGGACAATACGCTCCTTTGGTAGCGGGGTTGGGGTAAGACGGGTGGTCCAGTGTGGCCCCGCTGGGCAAATCGGCTGGCCCTGTGTTGACTCAGTCAACCTCGGCTAGGGTCAAGCGGGCACTGTTTGGTGGGCACCGTATTGGTCCGCGGCTGCCACTTCACACCAAACAGTGTCCGCGTATACCTCTTCCGCTATCCCTGAGGCTGTTGGGTGAGTTTGACCCAACATCAGCCTCCCCTAGTTGGGCTCCGTGGTGGGTGGGGGGGTGGGGTGGTGAAAACTACCAATTACATTTTTATGAGTACTACTACTACTACTACTGACTCGATTACGGTGACGACCCAGGACTCGCTTTTGACCGTGGCCTCGACTTCTTCCCCTCCTCCTAAAAGTTCAGTTACAGTGAACACGCCATCCGCCTTACCTACTGTGTCTTCCACTCCTCCAGCTTCTGTTCTGTCTACCTCAATTAGCCCCTCTACTATTATCACACTTCATCCTTACCTTCCTCCTTCACTTCCTGTCTCTGTTACTTCTATGTCCTCTACCTCTCTCTCCAGACCTCGTCCTTCTTCGTATGTGCCAGCCCCTTCCCTCACTTCCTCTCTGTTCGATACACAGACATGGTCAAAATTTTTTAATATCCTTGATGCATCTGATGACCTCTCGCTCCACCTCTCTCTACTTCGACAGGTAGGCAGGGATGTCACCTCGGCTCGTCCGAATGGTTCCCGCCTCCTTGTTGTTCACAATGCCGCCCAAGCCGAGACAGTGGTGCCACTAGTCAACAACTCAGGTCAACCCATCTCTGTGTCCCCAGATATTCAGCTTAATTCATCCACTGGCACTGTCCATTTACCATCATCAATGTCCTTCGGCCAGAGGCCTTTCGCAGAATGCTCCACTGACATAGAGCTAATCCTCTCAGAACAGCATCACCCAATCCGTTCAGTACATTGTTATACAATTCCTCCTCGCGGACGCCGACAAGAACCAGCCAATATTGTTAAAATAGTCTTTGCTTCTCGTGACTTACCCTCCACAGTTATTATTGGGGGCACTGTCCTCCAAGTAAGCCAGTATATTCCGCCTCCTCGCCAGTGCACATCTTGTTGGCGCTTTGGCCACCCCGCCAAATACTGCCGCTCATCTGCAGTCTGTGCCAACTGTGCACTGGCCAGCCATGCCTCTTCAGACTGTGTTACCACCACTCGGTGCTGCCCTAACTGTCGTGGTAGCCATTCTGCCACCCACCGACAATGTCCCGTCTACCTTTTTGAATCGGAAGTATCTACTATCCGTTGGAAAACTGGCCTCTCCCTTAGTGAGGCTCGTCGCAGAGCTCACAACCTCGGTCACCATCCTAACGTTACCTACGCACGTGTAGCCCGTCCTTCTGCCATAGTAACTTCCAGTCTCAGTACTACTACTACTTCCCCTTCTGCACCTGTCTCTGTATCTACTGCCCCCTCTTCCTCTCCTCTCTCCTCTCATCTTCCCACCTCTCACTCTGTCTCTACACCTGTGACTTCAGTCTCTCCTTCTCTTCCTCCCAGTACTCTTGTTTCTACCTCTTCCTCCTCTCAGCTGCGACTCCCCTCTACCTCAGACCTTCCCGTACAGACCCCTCTTGTTCCTATCTCTAATTCTTTCTCTGTTTTAGATTCCTCTACCCGTACCTCCTCTCCAGCTCCTTCTTTACCTGTTCCTTCTCCTTGTCCTTCCCCCTGTTCACAACTTCGTCCTTCCTCTCACTCCTCCACTTCTGTTACTCAGACCCGCCGTTTGGCGCCCCTGGCCCAACGCAACACTCGACCCCCACCCTCCTCTAATAGTAAACGCAGTTTGTCCACCGCATCAGACTCTAAGGCCTCTCCTGCCCATCCTCCTTCTTCTCCAGCTCGTGAAGTCCGGGCAACAAANGCCCCTGGCCCAACACAACACTCGACCCCCACCCTCCTCTAATAGTAAACGCAGTTTGTCCACCGCATCAGACTCTAAGGCCTCTCCTGCCCATCCTCCTTCTTCTCCAGCTCGTGAAGTCCGGGCAACAAATTCCCGCCCCTCCCGATCGACACAAACTGCCTCGTCAAAACCTGTATCACAGCAATCTCTCCAGTCACATCCCCGGACCGCCCACACCAAACCCTCAGGCGATGACGACAGTGAAACTATTCCCGAGATTATGGATTATATTTTAACTTCCACGCCAAATTCAGTAGCCAATGCTGTATCCTCTCCTTCCATTCTCTCTGTTGAAATTCATCCTGTACCTCATGACCTCCCTTCCACTCCTCTCCCTCCTTCCTCTCCCTCTCCTCCTTCTATCCCCTCCTCCTCTTTGCCCCACTCCTCTTCCACTTCTCACAGTACTCCTTCCCCTTTGTCTCTCCCCATGCCTCCAGGCTATAGAGACCATTCTGCCCATCCACCAATTTCACCTTCTGTTCTTATCCCTACCATCGTAACGACTCGGTAATATATGTTATTATTCTGTATTGTATTTTAATTCCTATGTCATATTTTTTACTTCCTATGTCATATGTTTTACTTCCTATGTCATATATTTTACTTCCTATGGATTATATTTTACTTCCTGTTTATTATATTTTACTTCCTGTGTACTATATTTTACTTCCTGTGTACTATATTTTATCATTTTCCTTTTACCTAAACTCTGCTTTCCTGTTGGGTTTTACTTTCTTTGGTTTTTTAACATGTCTATTTTACAATGGAACATACGAAGTTGTACAGCCCATCGCAATGACCTCCACTATCTTCTTTCAGTTCACTGTCCTTCTTTAGTTTGCTTACAAGAACCCCGTTTATCTTCCCCTCCGGTACCTATACCTGACTATTGTTTCTTGTTCTCTCCTGCTTCTCTTTCTGTTACAGCTATCTTAGTCCACCATACAGTTCCTCTTGAACGTCTGTCCATTAACACCACTGTTCCATGTCATTTTATTCGTGTGTTTCTTGGACATTGGATTACGGTGGTTTCGGTTTATTTCTCTCCCTCCCAGCCTATTGACCTCTCTGCCTTATCTCTTTTATTATCCCAACTACCCACCCCAGTTTTATTGCTGGGGGATTTTAACTGTCGCCATGTTTTATGGGGCGATGACGTTACTAATTCGCGTGGCCGTCGCCCTGAGTCTTTTATTTTTAATGCAGATTTATCCTTATTGAATACAGGAGCTTCAACACATTTTGACGCTACAACTCATACCTTCTCCTGTCTAGATCTCTCGCTGTGCTCCCCTTCCCTTTCTTTAGATTTCCACTGGGCTGTTCTTTCTGATATTGTATATAGTGATCACTTTCCTATCAAACTTACCCTAACTACATATTGTCCCGTAATTAGACCCCCTCGATGGTGTTTTCCGAAAGCTGACTGGCCGTCGTTTACTTCACTAACTATTCCTTCTGTACCTCCTTCTTCCTTCTCTACTGTTTTAGACATGCTCACCTATTTTAATGTGTTAGTTCTAAGTGCAGCTTTGACTGCGATTCCTAGGTCGTCTCGTCCTTTTGCTTCTAAGTGTGTACCTTGGTGGAATTCGGATTGTACTGTGGCTCTCCATGTTAAACGTGCACGTTGGAAGAGCTAACTACGTAAACGCAACACCCAGTATGAACAGAGTGCACTTCTAATGTTTAAAAAGGCTCCCGCTTCTCTTCGTAGGACAGTTAAACGGGCTAAACGCCATAGCTGGAGATTATACGTTTCCACCATTACTACAAATACACCCATTGCTTCCGTTTGGAAACATATACGCAAAATAGCCGGTAAACATCTTCCCATGTCTTCCCCTGTCCTCCATTTGGATGGGGAATCAGTCGCAGATGCTCGTTTAGTTGCTAATGGCTTGGGTCTTCATTTTAGTAATGTTAGTAACGGTTCTCAGCTCTCACCTGAATTCCATGCCCTTAAAACTGCTACTGAATGTACGCCAGTTGTCTTCCAGCTGTCGTCTAGTCAGTCGTATAATGCGCCTTTTACTCTCCATGAATTGTCCTCAGCCCTTCGTCTTTGTAAGAACACTTGCCAGGGTCCTGATGGCATACACTATAATGTGCTCCGTCACCTTTTCCCCCAGGCCCTGGCCCTATTATTAATTATATATAATCGTATCTGGACAGAGGGTGTCTTTCCTCCCTCTTTTCGTAATGCTGTCATTTTCCCATTTCTTAAGCCAGGAAAGCAAGGCCATGCCCCTCAAGATTATCGCCCCATTGCTCTTACTAGTTGTCTTTGCAAATTGTTCGAGCATATGATAAATCATTGTCTTATGTGGCTCCTAGAATCCAAACAACTTTTGTCCCCTTCACAGTTTGGCTTTCGTAAAGCTCGCGGTACCTTAATTCCCCTCCTAAATCTGGAGACATATATCCGCTCAGCTTTTGTCACTCGGCAATCTGTGATCGCAGTGTTCTTTGACCTTGAGAAGGCTTATGACACAGCTTGGCGCTATCATATTTTACACACAGTTCGATCTTGTGGGATTGATGGTAACCTTGGGGTTTTCTTAAAGAATTTTCTATCATCCCGTTTCTTTAGAGTCTGTGTTCAGCATACTTATTCAGATCCCTTCCCACAATATGAAGGTGTCCCCCAAGGCAGTGTTCTTAGCACTACTCTCTTTTTATTGGCAATTAAAGGGATTGTATCCTGCCTCCCAGTTGGTGTCCGCTCTTCTTTATATGTAGGTGATTTTGCAATATATGCCTCAGATTCTGACATCTCTGCCCTTGATGCTCTCATTCAACGTGCGGTTTCTGCTGCCTCAGAATGGGCTACTTCTCATGGCTTTCGGTTCTCTCCTCTTAAGTCTCATGCTATTACTTTTACTTGCTCACATCTTATTTCCCAACCACCTCTTTTTCTTTATGGCTCTCCTCTCCTATACAAAACTTCTGCTTCCTTTCTTGGCCTTCTTTTCGATTCTTGTCTCACTTGGAAGGATCATATTGCCTCCTTGAAAATCTCAGCCTTGCAATGCCTCCGTCTCTTACAAACTTTGTCTCATGTGTCGTGGGGTGCTGATCGGGCTACTCTCCTTCGGCTCCATATTGTTCTCGTTCTCTCCAAACTTGATTATGCTTGCCAAGTTTATTCTTCCGCTTCAGACACCGTCCTCCAACAACTTGATTCTGTGCATCATCACGGTCTCCGTCTGGCACTTGGCGCTTTTAAATCCTCCCCAGTTGAGAGTCTGTATGCTGAATCAGGAGTTCCATCACTTTTCCGCCGCCGTGCTCTACTTTCTCTTCGTACTTATGCTAAGTTACACTGTTTTCCTCATGCTCCTTCTCTGCTTCCTCCCACTCCTGACATAGACATGTTTTCCACCCCTAGAACCAGGCCATCTTTTGCAATTCGAGCTCGTACTCTCCTCTCGCATTCCTCTCTTGCTATTAGTAATGTTTTTTCTTACCGCACATGTCTTTTTCCCCCCTGGCTACTTCCGCGACCTCACATTTGTTCTTCCATTTTCCCCTATTCGAAGTCCAATTCTTCTTCATTCATTCTCCGTGCTCGATTTTCTGACCATCTCTTCCGCCATTCCTCTGCAGTCCCTATATACACTGATGGTTCAAAAACCCCGGAGGGTGTTGGCTTCGCGATCCTCTTTCCTGACACCTTTTATCATTTTAGTCTTCCTACCTATGCAAGTGTTCTAACAGCAGAGTTATATGCCCTCTGGTTTGCGTTGCGGTATATTTGTCGTGCCTCCTCTCCCTCATTTGTAATATTCTCTGATTCATATAGTGCGCTATCCCTTCTTCAGTCACCTTCTGCTTCTCATCCTTTAGTCCTTCGTATCTTGGAATGGTTGTTCCGTATCTCCTCTCGTCATAAAACAGTCCAGTTCTGTTGGGTTCCAGGACATGTGGGCATCGCGGGCAATGAACGTGCTGATCAGTTGGCTCGCATGGCTGTTGCCAAAGATGCCTCTCCTTCCTTCCTCATTCCAGTCTCTGATTTTCTTCCTGCCCTAACTTCCTTCCTTCAGCACCGGTGGCAGTCTTGCTGGGACTCTATCACTAATAATAAACTACGTGTTGTTAAACCATCTATTTCTCCTTGGCTAGCCCCTTGCCACCGTAATAGGAGATGGGAGACTGCTTTAGCTCATCTTAGAATTGGTCATACTAGACTTACCCACTCATATTTGATGTCTGGTGGTCACCCTTCCCTCTGTACGCATTGCAATACCATTCTCTCTATACGTCATATTTTCCTCGATTGTCCTCTTTACACTGTACAGCGACGTATTTCCTTTCCTTTTTTGTCTTCCCTCCAGCGTCCTCCCCTCCTTTCAGATTTTCTCCAAGAATCATCATATTTTTCCTGTCATAATATCATGTCCTTCCTTACCTCTATTGGTCTTCTTTCCGACATCTAGCTCCGTTCCTGACGTCACTAACCCCATCTGTGATATGATATACTTTTTCCATTGATCCAATTTCTTCACAATGCCGTGTCTGTATTTCCGGCCCGACCAGCATACATAACTTGTAGCCGATGATCTGGCTTTGTGCTGGATTTTGGCACTAGGTACCTATTGTTCTTCTTCTTCTTCTTCCCGCTTTAATGTCCTCCATACCTTCGCTTGTGGAACACTAAGTCGGGATGAAATTCTTCTTGTACTGATGCTAGGGCCGTGATGTACCATTCCTACTATGCGTCGTACTTCAACTTGCCTCTCCATGTAGACGTGGTAAAAAACTTTTGCATCTGGGCTCCTGTTTGGATATTTCCGTCTGTATTCTTTGCTGATGCTTCAGCGTTGCCATTGCAGAACCCATAGATAAAAATCATATCTGCTTACTCCACGTTTGTAAAAGTGAATGGCATTGTAGCGAAATGTGGGTGAAACCGTCCCTGTAATAAATAGGCCTACCACACTCGCCAGCACTTGGCGGGAAACTGTCGACTCAGTCTGATCTCTGAGTATCACTGGTATTGCATCCTTGCCGTGTTTACTCCTTCAATAGTAGATTTATTTGTTACTTTAAAGTGACATACTTTTCTATGTAGAACTATTACTTACCTGACGACTAATGAAAGAATAGTTTCATTCAGAACGAGGAAAGCGTTCAAAATTTAAAAGAAAATTGAGTAACCTGGCAACACAACAAGACTGCCACCAGCCTGGCCGCCTCCCATTCACATCTGTCAGATTTGAAAATTTCACCACTTGTAAACCATTCCATTAAACACCTATACTCATAAAGTATTTTATGCTTAGAATTGCATAAGCTTGCATTTCTGAGAGTTTCCGGAGAAACTTGTGAATCACCCTGTATATAGCGAAGGAACAGATCAAAAACACAGGCAAACAAGTATTACACATATATTGACCAGATTGACTGACACAATACAAAATAGAATATTACATGTGGCACCTGCAGAATCCCTTGTGGTACAACTAAGGCAGCACACAATATAGCAGTATAGCACTCTGGGAATTATAAGACTGTGACTTACTGGGGGTTCCGACTGGGACAATGTGCACTGTTCAGTATTAGCCCGGCAGTTCTAGGCCTTGGATATAGTTCACCTGTATCACTGGGGAGCACTGAACCTTCCCATTAACAGGAGTTCACTGGGAGTAACAGGGAAAGCCGGGAGTCACTAGTTTCACTATATTGGGCACTAGAGCAGCCATTACAGTACAGAGGGAACGGACACGGGGGGGGGGCTCACAATAAGGGGGTGTTAGCACTCACGGGGGGGGGGGGGGGGGACTATAATGTGTAATAGTGTCACTCACAGTTTTGGGGTTGAGTCCAGAAGGTTCAGGTGGCAGGCCGGGGTAAGGTGGAAGGCTGTCCAGGTAGTGTGAGGCTGCCTCACGATGTGGGCGGTGAAGTGGTGTGGTCGGAGGTTCACCTTTGGTCCTCCAGGAGAAGGCCTCGGGAGTGGCAGGGCCCTCGGGGCTGGGGCCGAAGAGGGCCAAGAGGCGGGCGGCCCTATGCCGGCCTCGGGACATTGTTGGAGTGTGGTGGGCAGCCTCGGGCTGGGTGGAGCCCAGGGTCGGCGGCGTGCCCCTCGGTGGCTGGGGGCTGCGGTCTCGCCAGGGAGAGGAGGCTGTCAGGAGTCGTCTGCGGCCACGGTGTCCCTGCGAGTCCATCAGTGTCTCAGCCCGTAGAGGGGACAGCTGGATCGACAGGATGCCCATGACCCGTCCACTCCAGCTGCGACGTACCTGCTGGGAAGCAATCTCCACCCCAAGTGGTATGGGGGTAGGAAGAGGTGCGTCTCACTCGGCCACAGGAAGGATGGGCCGAGCCAGAGACCTGCTCCTCTATGGGAGCTTCCGGCCTAGTGGAGGAGGGAGAAGCTCCCTCTACTCAGCAGGTCCGACGGACGCTGCTGGAACTTCACGCCAGGGACAGAGGAGGAGATTCCAAAGAAGCTCCTCCTGCCTGGGAAGTTCGGCGGATGTTGCCCAGGCTCCCGGGCTGGGGAGTGGAGGGAGGAGATCCAGCAGACGCTCCTCCCGCCTGGCAAGTCCGGCGGATGTTACCGGGGCACCACTCGTCCTGGTGGCGACAGGAAGGAGAGATCTGGCGAACGCTACCACGCTCCTGCTGCCGGGGAAGAGTTGCAGCCATGCAGTACCCGGCGGGTGCCTCCTCAATGGCAGGTCCGGCGGACACTACCAGGGCTCTGCTCCCTTTCCTGGGACGGGCGGGAGAGGTCCAGTGGATGCTCTCACATCAGCTAGTCCGGTGGACGTAACCGTGCCTCCGCTTCTGACAACGGGTGGCAGAAGAGGGAGAACCGGCGGTCACCCTCTCTACAGCAAATCCTGCGGATGTTACTGTGCTGCTGCTCCCCTGGGGTGTTGTAGGGCTGAGAAGACCGGTGGTCGTTCTCCCTCTGCTAGCAGTTCCATCAGGATCTGCCGAGGGCCTACCTGGGACTGCTGGATTGCAAGTCCCACCCCAAGTCTTGCGATGGCTGCTGCGGCCGGAGAGTAATGTCCCCGAACTGTTACCTTGGTGTTGGTCCGGTTGTTGGGAGAAGGGGCATATGGGAGAAGGTGACGTGGGCCAGTGTGGCCGGAAGGTAGAGTCACCTGTCTGGTGTCCCCTTGTAGGGTGGTTGTTATCTCCTTGGTGGGTGGGGGTGTTGTCGTCGAGGCACATTTTAAAAAGACATGCGTATTTCGTCAGTTTGAGGAATGTAAACAGAACCGCAGTCAGACACATGGTAGAGAAAGGGCAGAAGTGTTCAGTGAAACTCAGGCAGCAGATTGCGATCTGAATCCCACTCATGATGCTCATTTGTATGAAACCCCATGACTTCCATCATTGAATGTTTATCAGTAACCCCCACAAATTAAAGAATAGTAGTGTTTAGCATCTGTGGTTGAGCTTTGTCCACAGTATGGCTCAAATAAATATAATTTAATTGGGCTGCCAGCCATTATGGCAGATGAGTGCGACAAATGGTCATCAGAGAAGCCACTGATTTTACCAGTTACTTTAGGTGCTTACATCGTTTGAGGTAACACGAATTCCATATTAATAACATATCACCGTGATCTCAGAATTAAATATTGGTAACATGAGGACAGGATTCTTAGCCGTTAACATACTGTTTTTTGCTGCACTGCACGTACTGTACTGTATATTAATGCGTTGTCGTGGGTCCTAAATCATTTAGGCCGTAATTTAACTTAACCCAACTAAAGTTCAGCAGTGTCATCTTGAAGTTTGACCTTTTAGGCTGTATACAATTTAGACTGTTTTAACGTTACAGCCTAAATTACTAATGGCCGAAATGACCAGGACCAGTTGTCATTAACCTGTTGAGATAGTGAATCAAAAGTTTGACTAGTTACTGGTGAATGGTATGATGCTAAAATGGTGGTGGTGGTAGTGCTATACTTGCTGTGCTTTATGTAAGAAAGG
The DNA here is from genome assembly GCA_018397915.1 of Birgus latro. Lineage (NCBI taxonomy): Eukaryota > Metazoa > Arthropoda > Malacostraca > Decapoda > Coenobitidae > Birgus > Birgus latro. Next base: position 1,116 of record JAGKTI010003935.1, on the reverse strand, counting down.
CAACAATAATTTGGGCAACAGAAGAGTTTCAGTTTATCTTTGAAAAGGTGGGAGTGTGGAGAAAAGACTGTCATGCATAACCAAGAAGAAAATATCTACTGGAAGGCTTATTAAAATTATTCTTAGGGAACTAACTTTCTGAATAGGTTTATTATATTTTAAAGAGCTAATTACTCCTGTATCCTAAAATAAACGGAAGTATTTTATTCCATTAACCCTTACACCACGGGGTTATCGGAGGCGCGCCAGGCCATTCCCGCGAGGATATTCATGCTCCGACTGACTTTTTAAAAATATTTGCCAAAAATCAGTTATTTGCCCTAGAATATTATAATTACATATGCCTATGGCACATACCTTCAGCTTTCTCTTGGGGTGTTTTTTTTTTAGCACTCGTCGACTACCGTAGGACTTGTGGAGACTTCTGAAGTTGGGTAACTAAGTCTCCACTTTACACTTCCCGACATCCCCTAATCTGAATACCACTGCCAGATATTATCACTAGAAACACTATTCAATGATTTCCAAGTAGTTTGGAATCCATACTAAAAAAAAAATAACACTTTGAAAGCAATGTAAAATACGAGCACGTACGAGCCTCCCACTTGGCTTATTCGCCACTGGTATTCTGTCATTTCTTACTCATCTACACACTCACACTTTATTATTTCTAGTACTTTATTACACGTATATATATCTGCAGTCCTTTACCGCTTCTCACACGATGTTTGTTAGGGGTAGAGGCCACAGGGCCTTTTATAATATGCGCAAAAGCGGCAGAAATGGAGTAGCGTCATTTCACCATGAAGGACGAGAGGGAACTGAGTAAACTGACTGTATCTCGGTAGCCAAGAGTTGAAAATGTCAGCTGCTAATGTATATGCTTAGAAATAAGTCTTAGGAAATCTAGACAATACATAATAAATCAGGTAGTTCCAGGTGAATATAAATATCACTCAGGTTTCTCCCTTCCTTTCTTATATAAATTTATATTACGAGAGTATCTCTTACGGCATATTTCACGGGAAAAAAAAGCAGGGGAAATTAGCGAACGAGTGCAGGTTGGATGTTGCCAAGTGATAATTAGCCAATTCCAGATGTATGGCACTATCAATT
>JAGKTI010003934.1:42648-52778 GCA_018397915.1 Birgus latro | reverse complement strand
CTCTCTCTCACATCTCGTAATCTCGCGCTTTCTGTTTGCTTTCAGTTAATGTCTCCCTTTCCCTCCTCCTGACCCTCTCCTTCAAAATCCTCGTGTTCTATTACTCTTCATCTTTTTTAATTCTCTTTCTTTGGATCCCACTCTTTCCTTCCTCTTGTACTCACTACCCATGTTTAATCTTCTCTGTCAGTCTCTTCTTTCTCCTCCTCTTGTTCATTACTCTTTTTTTGTTTTCCATTCCCTTCCTTTCTTTGTCATCTCTCTTCATTAATTCTCTTCACCCTCTCTTCCCATTCCATTTGTTTACTTCTCTTCAACCTCTCCTATTTCCTCTTCATATCCTTCTCCCCTACTTCATCCTTGCCCTCTTCGCTCCCTCTGCTTCCCTTCATTATTCATCTCTTCTCCTCTTTTATTTTTCCTGTACACTGTTCCCTTTCTCTACTCTTTCACCTTCCTTTATTTCTTCCTCTTCTTCCTACCTTAATCTGTTCTAGTTGTGCGTTCCCACCCAGTGATCCCGAAGAAATCTTGTATAATCCTTGCTGTATATAACGGGTTCATTGTTATGCGATGACGTCAGGATTTGTAGAAACTCGATTAAACAGTGCGATCCTTTAGCAGGGAGGTATTAAGCGGTAAATTGTGCCTTTAGTATAGAAAGGATGAACTCGCACGTCTGCTTGTTGCTTTTCGCTGCCTACCCACTTTTTTTTTTACTATTTATCATTAAACTTACCGTGCCTCCCTGCCTACCTCCCAGACGGGCTACCTACATTCCTGCCCACGTAAGTCTCTGCCTACTTCGCTACCGACGTTAGTGTCTATTTCCCTGCCTACCTACCTACCCAACTCCCTACATGCTTCCCTACCTAGTTACAACTCTACTTTCCTGCCTCCGTGACTACCAAGCTGCCTGCTAACCTTCTTACTCATATCTTCCTGCCTACTTATCTAACTACCTACTTATCTACCTGCCTGCCTAACTACATACCTATCTCCTTGTCTAACTACCTCGCCGACTACTTCTTTACGTACTAATGTGCTTCTCTCCCTACCGCCCTTCCTTCCTGCCATCCTACCTTCTTACCTACCTACCCATCTGACTCCCTACTTACCCCCCTGTTTCTTAACATATCTAGTAACCTCCCTTCCAACCTCTCTACTTACCTCCCTACCAGTCTCTCTGCTTACCCCCCTGTCTACCTCCCTGTCAGTCTTTCTACATACCCCCCTCCCTCCTGCCTACCTCCCCGCTTACCTGCTTATAGGCCTACCTACCTCCCTACCCACCTCTCTTTCTACCCATTTGCCAAATAACTCTATAGCTTACCAAGCAACCTACCTCCCTTCCTACCTCAATGTCTGCCTCCACCACCTGATGAGTTTGCAGCACAGGCGTGTACTTATTAACCTTTTATTAATTTATTATTTTTATATTTTTGCCGTTAACCAGTCGCTAATAGGTCGTATCAAAACTGTGATGAGAGTATAAATCAACGCAGTTTTAACGCATTTACCGATGATATTAATGTTAGGCCTATACTCTTGTAACGGACACTTTTGGACATTGTGACCCTGACATTCCAACGAGGACACACCGTCAGTGGAAGAGGACTCATTTGACAAGTCAATCGTCGTAATCGTTTTATAGCAACGGCCGTTTGACCGCCGGGATGAGGTGCGCTTAGGCCCTCTACTTTGTCTTCGGAAATTCGTGTTTTTGCTCCTCCCTCTTTCATTTATTTCCATCTCATATTTTGGCTCCCCTCTACTCCCTGTTCTCCCCCGCTTCGTCCCTTTTCCTTCCTTCTTCTTTTCTCCATCCTTGTTTTTCCGCTTTTTTGAATATTATCTTGCTGCTCATTGATACTCTCTCTCTCTCTCTCTCTCTCTCTCTCTCTCTCTCTCTCTCTCTCTCTCTCTCTCAACAGCTGTTCCCTTTTGCATCATTAATGCTCTTTTTCCTTTTACCAACTCGCACCATTTGGTCTCGCGTTTTTCCTTTTACATTCTCCCTCATTTTTAATCCATTCCCTTCCCCTTTCTCCCTTGCCCGCCAACCACCCTCTCCCTCTCTCTCTCTCTCTCTCTCTCTCTCTCTCTCTCTCTCTCTCTCTCTCTTCATTCCACTGTAATTCTGCCACGACAAAAGTGTGTGATTACGCTGGAGGGGCCGATCGCAACTTTCATATATCTCCCTGCTGGAATTTGTGTCTAAGGGAGATTAAGGAGGAAGTAAAGACGGTATTCTGAGATGCAGTATCATAATCTAGGAGTAAGTCTTGAAGTGGATAGAAAATTGCTTTGAGATGATTAGGATATATGAGAGAGACAGACAGACAGACAGAGTTCGGCTAACTTTTCTGCCTCTTGCTGCAATCAATCGACTTTACACAGCTTTGGAAAGTGTGGTCAGTGAATATTATATGTAACCCCTGTATTTTAAGGAAGTCGCTCAAGAGCTCAATAATATCGTTTTGGAAACCGTAAAAATTAAATGGAAAATACGTCACGATACTGGTGTGGATCATGAGCTGTCATGAAAGTTTTGGTCCTACTGGATATGATGGGGGTAGGCCTTGCTAATTCTGATTTAACAGATTGTGCCAAAGCTGATAAATTGCTTTGTAATTTTAGTTTGTGAGTTCAGGCGACTACGAGAACAATAAAGATGTATTGGTATTAGAATGATGTAGTGCAGCTGTGGTCGGAGGTGGCTGTCATAACGCCCTGTGATTCAAATTTAGAAAGTTGCCTAAGGTTTTTATATCTGTGATACCCTGTGCCAAGCACAGCTTACGTGGTATGGAGTATAATAGGTTATGCTTGGGCCCTTTATCCAACTGATGTTTTTGGAGGACCCAAAGGTAAAGCATAGAATTTGCTTTTCTTTCTTCTTTTAGAGAAAATTGATAGTAAGATGAATGTCAGCATGTTGACTGCAGGGAAATCATGCAGCGTAATAATCCAAAGAGTTCTAGGAAAAAGTACCTACTATTTTTTTTTTTAATCCTCTGAAGATGTAACATATAAAATCTTACTTATTTTTTTTTTTTTGCGTCGTATTATTTCAGGAGCAACCTGTGGATTGAGTATTCCATTTTGGCTCCCGTCATGCAGTCCTAAATATATGAGTGAATCTTCTGCCTCATAAAAGAACAAAACCAGTCATCATTAGCTTTTCCGAGAACTGACCTTCACGTAGTTTTCCCTTTCTTCATCTTCAAAACTTAACCACATCTCTCTGATAACGTATCCATTATTTCATTTATCGTACATTCAGACGAATATACTCAGCTTAAGGAGAGATGTCAGGGTGTGATTTCAGCGTTGTTTCTAGTCCCGTTACTACAAATGGTCTTTTCGAAGCATAACAAAATAGTCTGGATCGGGCAAAATTAAAACAGATAAGTCATCGTGTTGAAGGGGATTAAAGCAACTGTAAAGAGTCCTTACCCCCCCAAGGAGTTAATTGTACAGACAATTTTTCGTTCAAAATTTTTGCATGTGCATATGTACAGTTACATCGGGTACAGTTCGATTCAAAACGTCTGCCTGATGATATAACTACAGTTTGATCATTGTCAGCGTCATAGACTGGGGACCTGCCAGCTGCCACTGTAATGGCCTTATACAACACTGGTCTCCTGCTGCATTATATTAACCCAGATCAGTCCGACCTCCTATTTTTCGCCTGATAATTCTAGCTTGGAAATCCTCGTGGCAGCCTTGTTCACTATCTGGTTACAGGCAGATAATTTACTAAATTTAACATGCATCAACAGAGAACATGTGCTGGAAGGAGAGCTCATATCTATCCCATGCAGCCTGATATATATACAGTATATATACCGAAGGTGAGCAGAGGGAGGAAAAATAAATAAATGAAAAAATAATCCATGCACCAGGTTGCAGGTGTCCCATATTCATAAAAAATATGTAACAGTTTGACTTGAAGTGGGGAATGAAAAGATTCTGATAGGCAGAGGTTCTGCAATATGGCAATGTGACAGTCCAGTCATGAGCGCTACCAGATGCCAGTGTACCCTGGGGAAAGGCGTGGAGTGGCGGCACAATGGATTCAACTTCGTTGGAGCATTTGCCATAAAAGTATCTGTAACAAACAAGGGAGGAAACGTTCTTTCTTACTTTTAGGGGAGGTACTTCATATGAGTATCCTGTATGGAATACCTGCCAGAAAAAGGGTTCTGACAGCTTTGTTCTGAATTTTGTCCAGCTGTTTTACTGCAGCCTCACCACATCTACTCCACATGGGCAAGCAATGTTCAAGCTGATAGCACTGTTGTCAATTAAGAAGCTGCAGATTATGTATTATAATCCAAGTTTCTTTAAAGCGGATTCAGCAGGCGATCTAAGATGAGAAGTCTAGCTGAGGGCATTGTTAAGTGAAACACCGAGAAGTTCAAAATCTTTCGAGAAAGAAATATTAGTAGTAATGAAGATAATATAGACTCAGTCAATATCCGTCTGTTAGTAAATTGTATATATTTGGTTTTCCTAGCCTTATAACCAGTATTTTCTTAAAGATAAGGAGGAAGCATGGAGAGAGTTGCACTCTCCTTTCCTTGTCCTTTCTGCAGAACAAAATGCATTACTATAACTTGTTACTTGTGAATAAATCGTTAGACGAAGAAAAAGAGTTAAAACAGTCTACACTCTTCCTGAGCTTCCTGAGAAAATAGATCAGTTCTGACTGGAGATTGTTAATAGGCATATAAATCCAAGTCTACATTGACAGTAATATGTCTAGGTTGTAACTCATCTTTGTAAAAAAAAATATTTGGTGCTGAAGCTGTTCCTGGAAGTTCAGTTGTAGATCTGTGTACACATGGTTAAATACAGTTTTACTATTACCTTTGCGAGGATACAGTTCAGTGTATTCTTATTCCACTTCTTTTCTAACAAAGAGGAATTTTCTCATATTTTGCATGATTGTAGGACCGTATTGGAAGTTGAATCTCGTCTTTTCGAAATATTGAAAAAAGGGGGGGGGAACTTACTGCCAATTTTCTAGTTTTGAAACTTAAAATCCTTAATATATCCTTTGCTTTAACAGGTATGTGTATAGGTTGTATTAAACTTATATAAGAAACCATTTATAAAGAGTCTTTTCAGACCTGTTTAACCGTTCTCCATATCACTGATTTTGTTGCACCAGCACAATTTAGTAGGTGATTCATTTTTTTTTTTTTTTTTTTTCCGTAGTGGAATATAGTCGGTCTGGGACCTGTTTTCTTTCCGTTTCTTCTTGGTACTGGTGCTTTTTTCTTGCCAAAAATCTTGGTCACGATCTCACGCCTTTATTGGTGGGCTGACTATCCCAAAAATGGCCACGCATGTAATGTACAACGAAAGACAAATGACGTGTCGTGAAATTGAATGAAAACTTTGCTTTGTGTCATACAGGCAGTTGGTGGCATTGACATTTTCTCCAGGTTACGAACCTGTGGGTGCGAGTATATTTTCAGAAACTAAGCGAAATTTATCTATCTATTGTGTTTATCCGACGGCTACTTTATTTTATATATATGAACTGTTTCTTATCGGTTCTCTTTTTTGCTGTCATGTCAGTAACAGTGCATATTCATTTGGCTAATGATCTCATCTGGAATTAGTTCTTTATTCATATAACTTCTTCCTAGCTTAAGTTGATAGTAATGAACTGTGTTTGATATTATCTTCCAGCGTTATAAAACAAAAATTGTCCAAACTATTCTACATATGAGGATAGATTTAATGTATAATATTTAATCCAATGTTTTGCTATGAGTGGCGAAACTAATTCCACAGGCTGGAATTCGAAGACCGAAGTCAATGCACGACTGTTCGTTTGCTTCATTGTACTCGTAGGTGCAATTATTCATCTCTTGTGGCTTAAGCATTGCTTGCATGCGCTGCCTTCCATCATTGTGATAATTTCCTGGTCCTGTAGTGATGCGGCGACATGAAGCAACCTGAGCGATGACATCTCTCCGTTATGCCTTCCTCCCGACATCGCCTTTCTATGATTCTCCCACACCTAATGTTTGCACTGCTTTTTCGCGAATCTTTTCCCCAAAATAAAGGTAAATCTTGCTCACTCTAATCACCCTAGTAGCTGGATGCATGTTGCTTTCTCTCTCCATATCAAGGTATATACTAGGACTACTTGACATTTTGTGATAAGATGTAAGATGTAACGGCCATGCGATTATCGCTTGATCGAATATCGCTCACATTTCGTCCGTCGGACGAAGCAGATTTGAAGCTTAGGGAAGTCAGGCAAGCCAGACACGAATATGATACTGTGGTAGAACCTTCATATTTCAAATGATTCACTTAATTTTCGGACGAAGCAGCGACACAACTTATGTCTCCGATTGCACACTCGACATCAAAAGTGCTGTCTCCTATCCTGTCTTTTAAAATCGGTGTGGTAGACCTGCAGCAGATGACGCTGGCGATACTGATCTTAGGCCGCATAAAGTCATCAGTAGCGTTGCTGCTAATTCCCCACACTGACTTTCAAAGTACATGGAAACAAAAGCAGGAAAGGCCACAAGGCTTTTGGTGTCAACTGTGCCATGACTTGGAATCATAAAATAACTTTTACAATTTATCGATTAAGGTCTAAAAAACTATTTTATAACCTCACAATTATAAGAAACAAAAGACAGGTGAGTAACAAATAAAAGACGTACAACATTATACAAGACACCAAAACAACCATCCCAGAACCAGCACGAGTTTTTCTGGCTTCAAATGTGGTTATGGTTCAGAACAAATTCGAATCGAACATGCCTTCCAGCAGGCTTGTTGTGATTCGCTCGTTTCATGTGATAAAACGTATTTATCTGCACAGACAAACTTTTGGAAACATCACGCATTTTTCCTGCAAATGTGTGAGTAGCCTAGTTCGAACAGGTGGAAACAAACCAGATATACAGTAGTATGGTTGCAACAGGCAATGCTCTTCTCACTCTGACTTAAACTGCCACTTCTCCATCGCAGATGCTGAACTGTAACAGAATAACAGTACAGTGTGATACTAGTTTCAAGCAAATGTTACGGAAAGGACAAAGAGTCATAGTACTGTCTTTTTCTACCATTCACTTACATGAAATAATTTCCAAAGGAACGAAAATTTGGGCCAAATTATGGTAAAAAAAAAAAAGTACAAGAACAGGTCCAGTGATCACCGGGATGCACAGGCTTCTTCACTAAGCAAGACGGTATTCCTGCAAAGAAGTTATATCAGTATGTGTATGTAACTCTTAAAAGAAATAAATTTTTATGTGGAATAATTTCACCATTATACTGAGATGGTGTTCACTTCAGTATGTTGGTGTCCTTCCGAACAAGCGAGAGTGAGTATTATATTTTGCTCAACGCGCGCGCGCACCTGTGCATGTGTGTGTTTGTGTGTGTGTATGTGTATGTATGTTCCTGTTTGTCTGCCTGTCTGTCTGTTTGCATGTGTGTACAAAATAAATCAGGTGTTATCATGTTTCAAGCATAGGTGTAGGTAGGGCTGGGGGATAACCAAGGGTTTGGCCTACTGTATTGCTTTTTTAAAACAATGTCAAAAGTCCGTATCATAGGAATTGGTCAAAGTTTGACTTAGGAAGGTCATATCAAGCAGTTTCTATCCGATGTAAACCATACATGGTGGAATAATTAAGAGTAAGGTCAGAACAATGATCTTCGATTTTTTTAAACAATCAGTAAACGGTGAAGGTCACAAGGCAAAATCGAAGTTTGACCGGATTGTCTGCGTTCGACCAGTGTGTCTGCGTGTGAGTGGAATAAATCAAACCGTTTTGATTACTTAGTGGAAGGGATGAAAGTCAGCCAAGAGGTAGACCTAATGTATTTAAGGACAACAGATCAAACATCAAGGCCACTGAGTAAGGAAAGCTGAAGCAATTTTAATCTAACTGAAACAAACTTTGAGGAAGGTTTTCGGGTAGGGCAAGCGTAATAGGGATTCAGTTTTTCAAACAATTAGTCAAGTTCAAGGTCACAGGGAAAGGCCAAATGTCAAGGTCACAGGGCAAGGAAAACTAAAACAGTTTTGATCTGAATTGTACCAAACGTGGTGGAAGGATTAATGGTCAGACATGAAAAACTTAAATCGAAATTAAACGTAATCATCGAAGGTCAAGTTCCTATGGCAGAGTTTTATGTTCGACCAGCTGATGGGCACGGATGTTGAACTCTGAGTGATCTGTGTCGTTTTATGCCGAAGATGCTGAAACTGTCAACTAGTCTCTATACTATGTCCACCTGAACAATTTATTTATGTTCATTCAACCGTATGTGGCATAGGAGGCTTCGCAGCACCTCTTCCATAGCGATATATTCCGCATAGCACTTTAACCTTCACCTATATATTTGTATGTATATTTGTTACACCGTTGTAGCATTATTCTTTTAGCCTCAATAACATACACAAACATATCGTGTTATAATGTGCTAGAAAAATCGCTTAGAAAGTGGTGTTATGAAATCTGCAAAGCCACCTACAATGAGACCGCAAGGCACGGATATAACATTAAAATTCCCATTAACGATCATAACACAGAAGTATCAGAAACTCCCACATCCACACACCCACACACATTGCATTTACCAGGGGCTCCACTTGGAACATGTCATAAACCTGGAGGATTCAAGGGGTAGTTAGTGCCAGAGAAAGTAATGGTAACGACATAATAAAAAAGTAATAATGGCCGTGTTTCGGGTAATTACACACAGGAAGGATGCCACCACAAGCCGAATTAACGACAAGGTGAAAGTTAAGGTCAGGGTGTGAGGAGGCTGGTTACTCACCTACCTCCCTTCTCTTCACCCCTTAGGTACACCCCTCAACTAAGGTGTCGGGTCACTTAAAGCACTGAATATTTCGAAATGTGGACGAAGCGTTGTGATGTAAGGGCCACTCTACGATGGTAGAGTAAATATTATTCGTGGTATTTATTAGTGCTCTAAAAACACACAAAAAGGCACAATAAAAGACGTTTTAATAGTCTGAGGTACGAATGCATTTTATATTTCGGAGGGGGGTAGTATATATAATTTTTTTATTCTTACTGCCACCAGACGATATTGCTCTGCTTAGAAAAGACCTTTCGGATCGCGAGGATTAGACAATGTCCAAATTATCTCCCATTTACTACTAATCATTCTTCCAATTCTTCATGAAATCTTTTGGTGGTGGCAGGAATGCAATGATAATCGCATCAATGTAAGGACGTGGCTAAACACTTCGATACAGATAGAGAGGATGCTTCATGAAGTGCTCTATTAATTCCATTTTTTACTTTCCACTGATGGCTGCTATTTCTTTACTGAGAGAGAATTAGTAGAAGTGTGAAGTAGACGCAGTGATATTGTAGGCCAACCATTGTCACTAACTTCACGAGGGCCTCTTTTCAAATTTTTGTTCCACCAGGCAGCCTTATTTGATTACGAGAAAGCCCCAACAGCTAGGTAGTTGACCTATAAACCAAGAAGGACAACTGATCTGTTTTTTTCAGGTTGACGCCAGACTATTTTATTCACCACTGGGACAACCGCCACAGACTTGAGGGATAGTGTAGGATTCATTTAATCCGTCTTGACCGAAGCGTCTCTCCTGCACTGAATAAGGGCGTCTAGTGGTAACAACAACAGAGATATATATGACGCGGAGTTGAAGGGGCAATATGTTTTTCGTTTCCTTTTTTTTAATATATCAGGATTTCTTGCATTTTTTCTTGCTACAAACAATCGTCTCTGTTCAGCTTTGTGTAGGCCTCTGGAAATGAAACAAAATTCACAGACTCCTTCGGTACCAACACCTCTTTTGCTGTTTACTCTCTCCACCACCTGACAAGTGCGGTCACCTTAAGAGCCATCTGGTGGCGGGTGGGTCAGAAACTGTCTTTAGATTCCTTCATTACCTTGACATCTTTTTTAATTTCATTCTCCTTTCCATCATACGATTCTGCTCAACTGAGGAATATGTCTCGTAGTAAAACAAATCCTATTAACTCAATCATTACCAGGGAGTCTAGTATTTTATCGCTCGCCTTTTGTCAGCTGAGACGATTTAGTTTTTGTCAGTGTGTGTGTGTGTGTGTGTG
>JAGKTI010003934.1:22458-38157 GCA_018397915.1 Birgus latro | reverse complement strand
GGCATGGAAGCATACATTCCTTTCTCATATCCTCTGACTAATGCAAGAAAGCCTTGGTTTAATCACGCTTGTTCTAATGCTGTCCGCAACAAGGAGAGGGCCTATAAGAGGTACCGGAGCCAACCCACCCCTGAATCACACCTTTTATATATTTCTGCCCGGAATCGTGCTAAGTCTGTTCTTCGCTCTGCTAAAAACAATTTCATCCGTGCTAAATGTTCCCAACTCTCCAACTCGAATTCTTCTCGCTCCTTCTGGCACCTTGCCAAAAACCTTTCTAACAACTTTACCTCATCATCCTTCCCTCCTCTTTTCTACTCTGATGGCTCTGTAGCTATTTCTTCTACTGATAAAGCAGATCTCTTTGCTCAGACTTTCTCCTCCAATTCCACCTTAGACGATTCCGGTGCTATTCCTCCATCACTTCCGCCCTCTGACTTCCTCTTGACTGACATTAAAATTTCTTTAGCTGATGTGTTTTCTGTCATCACTGGCCTCAATACTAAAAAGGCATATGGTCCTGATGGAGTCCCTCCTGTTGTCCTCAAAAACTGTGCTTCTGTGCTTACACCCTGCCTAGGTAAACTCTTTTTCCGTTGTCTGTCAACTTGTACCTTTCCTTCTTGCTGGAAGTTTGCTCTCATTCAGCCAGTCCCAAAGAAGGGTGACCATTCCCAACCCTCTATCTATCGTCCAATTGCTTTAACATCCTGTGTATCAAAAGTTTTCGAGTCAATTCTTAACAGAAAAATTTTAAAGCACCTTTCCTGTCACAACCTTCTTTCTGATCGTCAGTATGGGTTCCGTCAGGGACGCTCCACTGGCGATCTTCTCACCTACCTTTCAGACTCTTGGTCTTCCTCCTTTCGGAACTTTGGCGAAAGCTTTGTCATTGCACTTGACATCTCTAAGGCTTTCGATCGAGTCTGGCATAAATCTTTAATTTCCAAACTGCCCTCCTATGGTTTCTATCCTTCTATCTCTGCCTTCATCTCTAGCTTCCTTTCTGGTCGTTCTATAGCTGCTGTTGTAGACGGCCATAGTTCCTCTCCTAGACCTATCAACAGTGGTGTTCCTCAGGGTTCTGTCCTATCACCTACTCTCTTCCTTTTATTCATCAATGACCTTCTAAGCTGTACATCTAACCCTATCCACTCATATGCTGATGATTCCACCCTTCACCTTTCCATTCGGTTCCTACAACATCCATCTCAGCAGTTACTTCAACAAACAAGGGATGAGGCTATGGCACACCTAATGTCTGATTTGGCTCGTATCTCTGATTGGGGTAAAAATAATCTTGTTATTTTTAATGCATCCAAAACTCAGTTCTTACACTTATCAACTCGACAAAATCTTCCTCAGGATTACCCACTAATGTTTAATAATGAACAGTTATGTCCTGCATCATCCTTGAACATGCTTGGGGTTTCATTCTCTCGGGATTTGTCTTGGAAAGAACATATTACATCTCTTGTGAAATCTGCTTCCAAGAGATTAGGTGTGCTAAGCCGATTCCGAACTTTCTTTACCCCTGCACAGTTAGTTGTTGACCTTGTACACGGGTTTTATTCGCCCGTGTATGGAGTACAACTCTCATGTGTGGGGAGGCTCCCCACATGCAGTTCTTCTCAATAGGGTGGAGTCAAAGGCTTTTCGTCTCATTAACTCTCCTCCTCTTACTGATTCCCTTCAACCTTTGTCTCTTCGCCGCACTGTTGCATCTTTATCTCTCTTCTATCGCTACTTCAATGGTCACTGTTCCTCTGAACTGTCTGCTTGCATCCCTCCACCTCTACGACGGGCACGTAGTACCCGTCTAGCAACAAACTCTCATCCCTTTTCTGTCCAACTCTCTAATGCAAGAGTTAACCGTTACTCCCAGTCCTTCATTTATGCAACTGGTCAACTCTGGAACTGTCTTCCTCTGTCTGTATTTCCTACTTCCTATGATCTCCAGTCTTTCAAACGCAGTGTGTCCAGGCATCTCGAATTGAACAGATCTTGAATTTGGCTCTCTTTTGTACTGTTTTTGCTTTTTCTTGGAAGGAACAGTATGCGGCCTGTGGCCTTTGGTTCCTTCTTCCTTGCATAAAAAAAAAAAACATATTGTCATATTTAAAATCCATGGTTGTCCAAAACGACAAACTAACCAGAATATTATGGAAATTATATCCTCTGGTTGAAGTGTCTGTACCTGGGCTGCCATGCATGATACCCTGACTGTCCTTTTGTTATCACTTCTGTGAAAGGTTCTGGATGTGTTCATACTTCTTATTGTTTTTTAGGATTTTGCTGCTGTTCCTTTTGTGCCCACAAAGTTTTCTTTCGTCCTTCATACATGTTTATTTTGATAAGTTCATCCATGTTGCTGTTTAGGTTGTGCAAGATTTCTTTTCAGCTTAGGTGGGCTGAATGTAACTCTTTAATGAATCTCCTTGATGTGTTCCATCGGTGCCAACACGTGACGCATCCCCCTCCAACACCTGCGAACTGAGGAAAATACGTTATCTGAAATCTCCATTCTAAATCTGAAAACTCCATTCTACGAGTTTTCACTGTTCACCATCACCTTTGGCTTTCCCTCTCCTTTCACTGATCCACCTAGAGAACAAGCATACATCGTTTCTATCCTTTGCCCTGGATAGGCAACCTGAGGTAATAATTTCCCACTTACTGTTTCATTGGTTGTCACGTAGTATTTACGTGGGCTGCGAATCTCTGCGTCCCTCTACCTTCACCAACCCTTAGACCCTCTTTGTAGGTGGGGGTGTCTTATTTCTACCCCTGCTCCTAGATGCCTTGTTTGTGCTCGTGGGGATTATATACCCCAGGTTACCTTTTACAATGATAGGCAACCTGGGATAATAATTTCCCAATGGTTGTCACGTGATAATTACTTGGGCTGCAAAAATCTGCTTCCCTCTATCATCACCCGCCCTTAGACCCTGTTTGTAGGTGGAGATGTCTTATTTCTTCTAAGTGATTGTGCTTGTGGGAATTATATACCTCAGGTTATCGACAACGGTGCTGTGAAACAGTGCCTCCACGATATGCATGTACACAATTTTTTCATACTTAGAATATGATCTGATATTCACTTTTAAATTTTTAAAAAAATCACAATGGCTCTAAGTTTTTCCTGTATTTTTGTGGCTCAACCCGGCTTATGTAATCTGGGGTCTGTCTGGCAAAGATTTATCAAATCCACATAAGACAAAAAATGGAGTTTCACCAGTATATTTATTAATGGAACTGTTAACAGAAGCAGTAACTTCGGGTATCCACACGTCCCAACAGGTGCTTTGCAAACCTAAGTAACTGAAGCACTCCAACACCATATGGCTTTGTCTTTCAACAAGGCCATTGAAAGATGGAGGTTGTGTAGGATATTACACTTATTGATGTTATACTGTTTACATCTCAACAGGAAGACTGTTGTTAAACTCCGAACCATTATAGGTATTAATCGCTGATGGCACAGTGATTGGACAAAGAACATGATCAGTGAAGGCAAATGCAACACTATTATCAGTTTTGTCTTGAAAGGCAATGAAAACACATTAACGTGAGAAATGATCGATTGCCACAAACAAATACTCTGCACCAGACTCAGTAAGAGGTAATTTGAGGAGATAAATAGAAAGAGTTACCCATGGATGTGATGGAACTGGATATTGTAAAAGTGATGCAGGAAATATAATTGACCCTTTATGACGATTACAAGTTACACAGGAGTCACAATGAACGTTAATAAAATTAAAGACATGCTTGTCTTTACCCTCGCCACGCTCATCGCCTCATATGAGGTTATATGCAGGCCACCTTTGGCCACGCTGATCACCTCATATGAGGCAATGAGTTTCGGCGCCATAATTTCAAGCATGAGGAAGCGTCAGTGGTTTCCATGGAAATGTTGAGTCTCCATCAGAGCTGTTGCCAAACCCTGTCATACCTCAGCTGCCAAATACCGCATATTTAGTAATTTAGTTCTCGTTTGTAGCCCGGCAATGGCGGATTCTCACCCGTCTACTCCCACAGTGCTCTCGACTTATCGCCGCCTTCACACCCACCCAAGAGGCGTAAATTACAAAAAGACGAGGGTGATGAAAAGTTCGAGCTCACAACACTTGATATGATGACAAATCAACTTACTATTAAAATAAAAAGTCCGAAATAATGACTCAGGGAAGGTAATTGGGCTGATACGAATTAGCGCAGCAGGGTTAAACACTGATCATTTTCCGGATTGGGTGTATGAGGTGTGTTATGGATGATGTGGAGTACTGTAGGTACTAAATCAGTTGGAACAAGTTGATGAACCTGTCTATTAGGTATATCCCTACCAGTAACGGCTGTCTTCCTATGCAAGATATCGTTGTCTAACATGAGTTCATCAACTGGCACCTGGGGAGCAGGTAGGGTTGAAGCATCTCCTAACTCAAGGAATTACACAGACCTAGACCACAGAGGGTCTATGTGCTGACAACAATAGATGACATCTGAGCTTAGAGAGGTGTAAGGAACTTGACTGATTTGGTGAGACTGCCGTGGTTGCCTGACGTGAAAGAACATCTGCAACTACATTAGATTTACCATGCACGTACTCAAAGGTTGGTTTGAAGTCTTGCATGATAATTGACCATCGTACTAGACGTCTTGGTAAGCTTTCTCCCTTTGAAAAAGTTACAGAGGTGATGTGTTTGAGTGTCCACTGGATATCTGTAGATTATGTCTGAAAATTTTGAGAGACCTAATAACTGCTAAAATCTCCCAGTTTATAACACCGAAGGTATGCTCAGCAGGATTGAAGGCACGAATAGCATACACTATTACACATTTCCTCTTTGCATAATCATGCTTCAAATCTGCGCCTAGGCCTACACTAGATACGTCTGCACAAAGAAGAAAAGGCTTCTTATAATCAGGGAATGCCAAGACGGGGGCATTAATAAGAAAGAAAGGCTTCATATAATCAGGGAATTCCAAGATTGGGGTAGTACTATGTGCTGTCTTCAATGTTTCAGAGGCCTGAGACTGGTCATTAGCCAAAGAAAAGGCTCATTTTCTTAAATAATTAGTAATAGGTGCAGCAATCTGTGCATAACCTTGAATAAACTGTTGATAGTGCCACTCAATCCAAGGAAACTCCGTACATCTTCAGTACTGGTGAATTCTGGGTAGTTTGCAACTGCTTCAACTTTCTCATCTGAGGTATGAATTACCTCTGCATCAACCACGTGGCCAAGATATTTAATTTTCATGCACAGCTGCTCCTTAACCCCCAAACGCTGGACAATTTATACTGCTGCCAGCCTCTCAGTATGTTCCTCTTAGTAACGCCCTAAACATTTTTTTTTTAATCCGAAAGAGGTGGCTGTCATATTTTGGCCAGTTACATGTCCCCTTTTTTAGTTTTTTTTTTCTTTTCCACGAATGATCTACGCTTTTTTCTTTTTTTTCCCCTTTAAACTGACTGTTCCTTATCACCCCGCGAATGGGTTCGTAAGGGACAGTCAGCTATGATGATCTCTGTACCCTGTCTGCCTTTTACAGGGGTTTGTAGGGACTCACATTTAATTTTTTTTAAATGAATGACACATAAAAAAATGAAAACTTTAATAGTTTAGATCTTAGGTACCGTACATTCCATAGGGGTGTCTATGGACACATGTAGTGCCTTAAAAGAGAATGACACTGAAAACCATGTCATCAAACAAATATTAAATGTCACTTAAAAGCATGAAAACGCAAATAGCTTACAACTTAAGTACATTTTGTAGGGACGTGTAGGCACACACGTTGTGCTTTTTAAAAAGAGTGGCTGGTAATAATGTTCTCAAACAAATATCCTAGCCCCATCTTTATTCAGTTCTGGCACTTCAAATACCCCACTTTTGAGGTTTTTGTTACTGCAAATTTTGGCTTTGTGTCCTACTTCCAATAGAACATTTTATCCTCTGTCTTTGGCCATTTCCAATTTACTCTTTTCCATACCCGGTAGATCGTACTTCACAACCATATGTCTGTTCAGTACGCTTTTGGGGATCTTGAATTTCTTTTATGCCTTTCTGTATGACATTTATTTACTGCTGCCAGGGCTTTCCTGAGGTCTTCTTCATCATGCTGCTTGCGCCTTTTGACATCTGGTTTGGGTTTGTAGATACTTGGCATTGTGTCCTTAATCACCCTGCTCAACAATAAAAAAATTTCCTAAAAATGAAAAACATTTTTCTTAAATACTGTAATTATCATTAAGCTTTCTATATACCATATGTTTATATCCAACAGGCACCCTGAGGTGCAATAGTTTCCGGTGCAGTAGGAAACTTTTGACGACGTGCTAATTTCTGTCAAAAAAAAAAAAAAAGCATGAAATTTAATCCCCTATGTTTCCCAGGAATGGGTGTGACAGCTGTCTGTACAAAGGAAAATAAACCGTATTGTGTTGCCTTTCATATCATAAATTACCAGTGTTGTGCCTTAAAAACAAATTTTCTTTTGACACCTTAAATAACTATTTTAGTATTTTTTTCCTTATCACCTTGGCGTCCCAAATCACCCCCGTTTACGACTACATCAGTCGGATCAGGTATATTCTGTTACATTCTTCTTATCCCTAGAATGTCGTATTTAGCATGTCATAGTCTTTTAGTACAGAGAGGGTAGATATAATATGACTCAACCCCTTTATCAGAATACTGTAGGTCTTTCCAACAACCAAATGAAAACGCCTGGTAGCAACAAGAATAACCTACTACTATAACTGACGTAAGCGGACAAAAATTGTTCTGGTTAAAAGTGCAGAGTGCCTTCTGGTGGCCCATTAATCTGCTACGCAAGATGAGGCGGGAATAATGAGTCGACAGTTGTGTGCTAATTAGTTCCGTATTTTGCACAACATTAAACCTGCCTCATTACCGCAGTACAAAACCCGAATGAAACCACCGCCCACTGGCAAGGAAATCTCTCCTTACAATACGCCACCGGTAGGGAGGAAGGAGGGTCCAACAGTGAGGGAGGGGAGGATAGGGCATTGCACAAAGACAATGAACTTCCTGCAACGTGATCAAGCAAGTCATCTGCAGTCAGGGACTGGGCCTAGTTAACCTTACCTCACCTCAAGTGCCTGATTGGGTGTCCTGTGTGGGAGAGCTGGTTGGTCATGGTGTGATGTGGATGGGTGTGGAATTAGCGGTGATACGGTGTGGTCCTGTTGACATGCGGTTGTGTGGCTGGGTGATGGGGATCGGTGTGGCAATGTGGTAGGATAGTGCGAATGGAGAAAGTCATGACGTGATGTGGCTGTGAGGATGTGGTGGTGTTACTGTGATGATGATGATGATGATGATGATGATGATTATGTAGTTTTTGGTGGTTGTGTTGGTGGTAGTGGTGGTCGTCAATGTGTTAGTGGTCGTGGTGAGGTGGGAATATTGGCACTGGTGGTGGGCTGTTGTGCTTGGGCAAGTGCTTGTGGTGGTGGCTGTGGACAGGTGGTAGTGTTATTATGGTGGTGGTGAGTTGTATCGTTACTGCTGTGGTAACTGATGGTGATAATGTTGGTGAAGTTGTGGTGTTGCTGAGAGAGATGTGGTGTTGGTAGTGGGAGCGGTGGTTGTATTGTGAAGGGAGAGAAGTATGGTGATAACTATAGAGATTTCGTAGCGTTATTGTTGTGACAGTGGTGATGTGGTGTTGGTGATGTGGAGGTGGTGGGTCATGCCGGTTGTGTTAATGTAGTCGTACTAGTGCTAATGGAGGTGGTGATGTGGTGCTGGTGGTCGTGATGTAGTAGTCGTAAGGCATTGGTTTACATCCATGGGGTGATTGAGGTATATTGCTCATATATTTAATCTCAATGGACGGCGACTGCTTACTTTTACCATAAATGCTGGACTAATTCGCCGAGTTTCGGGTCCCTATACTCCTGTTGGGGCAAGAACAAACGGATTGATGGAAGAAGAAAAGACATTTTAAAATAGAAAAGTTAAAAATCGTCTTCTTCCATGCCTTTATCGTTAGAGGACACTTCCTAAACTGAGTAATTTCGTCAAGCAGTAGCAGGAACTTTCAAGAAATATGACAACCGTAATTAATTGTTAGTTTATTACTGACAATACAAGGGAACCGGTGGTGGCATTGGTACCCGATTTTGATTCCAGGGCCGGTCAGACTGTTGACCAAAGTTGGGTTCATAATTGCCCCTGTCCATTCATAATTAAAACTGGGGACCCGAATGCAAATTGGAATGATAAGGGTTCTCTTGAATGTCTGAATCAATGGCTTTAGTGCAGTCGACAGGCATTAATCTAAGTCTTCTGCATTATCATTAAGACTTATTCCTGCAGCCAGCCCAGTCAGTGATAAATACATTATGACTTGCATTGTTTTATGACAAATATTTCCCAGTGCGTTACTAAATCTTATAATTCTTCCAATTTATTGGTGTTTGTTGATGAACTGGAAGTTATGGATCTGAAGCATTGTTTCTACGAAATTTGTGGCACCGAGGATTTTTGTGAAGGTATAGTTTCCGAGAAAAACATCGCTCAGCTTTGTAATGCAGTACTTAGTAACCCCTTGCCATTCTGAAAATATTCGTGGCTCTGAATGTTAACTTACAGTGATTAGAAGGCACCGTTTTTTTTTTTTTACTTTGAAAAAAGGAACTGATACTCACATCCTCACTCACGTCAGAGAGGTAGGTGTAATATCTTGTTCCGTGCGTGCGTGTGTGTGTGTGTGTGTGTGTGTGTGTGTGTGTGTGTGTGTGTGTGTAAGTATGAGATGAGGCAGTGTGAGATATGGCAGTGTTAGATGTGACAGATCAGCGGCAGTATGTAGTTTGATGTGAGGTGTTAGTGCATCATTCACAGTCTTTATACAATCGTGTGTGTAAAGCAAGATTAATGAGAGTGTGGTGCCGCATTAAACACACTGAGGGCACACTGCTGCCTACAATACAGTAACGTAGCTGAGCCTAGGGATGGATTTACATGGAGGATAATGATGACGAAACCACAGGCCCCAGTCATGCGGGAACACCATAAGTCATTAAATGAAGAAATAATATCGGTATTAATGATACCAGGCATATCAGTGGAGTGGAAGTCAATAACACTGGATATACCCAGAATGCTGGGACTACTGAAATAATATTATATTATATCAATAACTGTTGCAAGAACGTCTAAACAAAATTAGCCTCAGGCCCCAAATATTCCTAGTCCGCATCTTGAATACACATTCTTGACTGGCATAATATTAATACCTTGAGGACCTTGATGTGTTTAGTACGGTACATCCGCCAAGGACCTTAGGTAGCTCAGTTTGCTTGATTGCTTGTTTGACTGACTTGCTGCCTCTTTGCCTGAAAAAAATATAATGGAAAATGTATTGAATGGAACTGCACCCACTTTTGGAAATTATTGATTCCTGGTAGAGGTACAGTTGCGTACGTTCGAGCCGTAAAAGATTAAAGACAAAGGTCAGGGTAGTGAAAAGTATGTATGCAGGGATTGTGCTGCCTTGGCGGAGGTATGCGTTCTCAAAGTGTTCTTATGTATTCTCCTCTTGCCATTGCCAGACGACTATATTCAGTTCTGGGAGGCGATTCTAACGACAACAGTATATGAGGATGGCAAGGGGATTCCCAAATGCTGAATTTTATTGGCGTATAATCGACGGCAGCTTGAATCAGATAATGACCGGCTGTAATCCACACGGCCGCCTTCGGTAATATTTGATGGATTTTAGTTTGATGGAAGCATTTTAGCACCATCACGATAATGAAAATGACCAACAACTCACAACCCGACCCAACACCGCACCCTCATAAACTGTGTGTAAATGAGGAAATTACAGATGCTTTGTGGGACTAAAATGATGAGGGTCAAACTGGGAGATTGTGGGGCTTGGAAATATGCACACACACACACACACACACACACACACACAAACACACACACTCACACACACACACACACACACTCGCTGTCGCAGTGGTAGCGTTCTCGCTTGCCATCTGGTAGACGGGAGTTCGCGCCTCGCTCAGGTTGCGAAAAGTTTCACTGACGAAGTGGGTGGTTACTGTCCCCCTTGAGCAAGGGGATGGGTGTGTGCGTGTGTGAAGGTCACAGCCTTGCCCATAGATCGGACTATATGAGCTCTCAGCTCCCTTCCGGGAGGGTAAAAGCTGACGATCACTACCATCAAGTGATCCTGACCGACCCGGTGAGTTACACAAGCATTCCCCCGGTCTTTCCTTACATGCACTGGCTCATCCGCCTCACTTTATCCCAATCTCCGCCTTATCCATTCCCTTCCAGTCTCTTTCAGTCCTCACGCCCTCTGCTCCCCTGAATATTCAATCCCTCATCTCCTTCACCCTCATACAATATTCGTACTCTTATCCCTCGTACTCTTATCCTTCTCCCTCTCCCCTTCCTCAGAGAATTGCCTCCCCACTTTGCCTTTTTGCTCTCTTGCTTCATCCTCTGTCTCCCCTTCCATAACCCTCCTCTCAACCTGATCCCCTTGTCCACTCTCCTCATCCCTGCGCCTATATCCCCTTCCATTTCCCTCCATTCCTTCTCACCTCCTACTCCTATCTCCTACCTTGCTTCTTCCTTTTTCACTCCACTCTCATACCTCTTCCCTTTCTCCAGCCTCTGTTCCTTTCCCATCTCTTTGGCCTCGCTTCCCCATCTATCTCCCCAGCCTCTCCTCCTTTCCAACCTTCAGATTTCCTCATGCCATCTTCCTCCCTCCCTCTCTACCTCGTTCCTCTCCTATCTGACACTCTCTTCTCTGAAAGTCCTCCTTCCCTGTTCCTGTCTCTCTTATTAACCTCTCTTCCCCCCTTATCCCTTTCTGCCCATGATTGTCTCCCTCTTCTCTCTAACATCCTCCCCTCACACCTTCCTTGCTTTTCTTTTGTATCCCTCCTAGATCCCTCTCTCTCCCCTCTTGCTCCCTCTAATTTGCTTAGCTTTCTCCCCTCTCCTTTCTCCTTTCTTTTTCCGCAGCCCCTTCTTCTCTTCATTGCCTTTCGCCACTTAACCAAGGGAGTCCCCCTTATCTCTCCTTTTCCCCCTTTCCTCTCCCTCCTGCCTTCCCCTCCCCCTTCCTAGGTTGTCTTTCATCCCCTTTCTCACATTTCTCCTTTCACTCTCCCTTTGCGCCCTTATCCAACACTGCTTCCTCCTCCCCACCTTCCCATTGCCCCTTCCCATCTCCATTAATTTCCTCCCTCCTTCCTTTTCTCGAATCGTTGCCCCCTCGCTTCCTTTCTTCCCTCCTCCCATCGCGTCGCCACACTCCTTCTCCCTTCCTCTGTCCTTCCCCACTTCATTCCCTCCTTCCCCCCTTCCTTCTCTCTCGCTCTAGATTCAATCTTTTCCTTCCTCTTCAATTTTCTCCCTTTGTTTTTCTCCTGCTATGTTCGACCTTCATCTCCAGCTCGTGTAAATAGTTCCACGTTTTTTCTTGCTGCTAATAAACCATTTTACTGCTGTAGAGAGGTTATTTTCTTTATTCTCTTCGTCGCTATGGACGCAGTTTCGGTATTTTATTTGGCTGAGACCCTTCCATAGTTGCCTCTTGTGGAGTGGGGGTACATAGTTTTGCTGTGCTTGTAATCAGGTTAACACCAAGCAGTTTTGTTCAGCTGACTAACTTTTGCGGCTAAAACTTTAACTCCTTGAATCCTGTTGAGACTTCTTAATTTAATCTTGCTACTATTAGATGATGTATTCAACGTAGAAAAAGCCCTTTGCATTAATAAGTTGAATCAGTAGCGAGACGGCCTGCAGTCCTAATGGACCAAGGTTCGAATCCCGGCTGGGGCAGGGAACAGTTAAAGGATTTGAAATTCATAATGTAGGCTTTATTAATTTACCGGAAGCCTCGTCGACATGTAAAAGTAGCCCCGTTAATACCAATAAACCAGTCCTGTATTAGGGAGCCCTAGCATGTATTCAGTATGGACGGTGTGTGTTGGCGCCGAATTAGCGACATGTGGGGGTGTAGAAGGGCTACTGGGCAGTAGGATAGAACGCTACCCCTGAGAAATAGGCCCTGAAGACTTTGCCCAGAGTCAGACACATTAAAAAATAAAAAAAATTACCAAGCTCAAAACAAATATTGGCAGAGAGTATCCCCACTATCGCCAAGACAGCAGTAGGATTCTATTCCAGCTTACGCCAAATGATTATGTTCAGCTGACAGTGAGTATGGGAACCTGTCATTGTCGGGACAACTGGAACATTCTGTTCCAGCTTATGGAAGACGATTATATTCAGCTGACAGGGAGAGACATAGTGCGTCAGTTGTTCAGAAGATATTTTGTTTGGCAAGGGAAGTCAGAAGCAAAGCCGCGTGAGAAGCAAGACTAACAGTTAAAAAACGCAATGGAAAAACATACTGTATACTGTCAAAAAAAATTATTCGCTCAAACAATTCTCCTTGACACTTTAAATGTACATATAAATACTTTTACCTGAATTATGTGCCCTCAAGTGTGGGGTGAAACTGTGAACACCAGTAAATAGCATTTTCTTCCATATTTGAGCTGATCCACTAACCTTCATGACTGACACCACTTAACCCTCCTTTATGTCATTGTAATTTTTCCTCTGTGGGCTTTAATGAGATGGTGATGATAAAAAAAATTGAAATACTGATTAATATTGTGAGTTTTAATGTTTTACTTGTATAATAGGGAATGGGATTATGATACTCTTCATAATCATGATGGTGATAAAAACATGGTGATGATGATCATGGTAATAATTATTTGTCAGGAATAGGTCCAAGAGATGGACACTATGGGCAGGTCTTTCTGGTATTCTAGTTGGTTGTTTTACGATCGTCCGAGATTATTTTATTTTGCAAATAATTCTCGTTCTTGATCAGTATCGTCAGTCCTGGCTGAATGCAATAACCACACAACGTTGTCGGTGTTAAAATCACCCAACATGGTAATTGTAGTAGTAAGGGTGAGGTTGAGATTCATGAAATAAGTTGATTTGGAGTCATATATGCTGGGTTCAGATAAGGCATTTAGGAAGCGATTAACTATACCGATATATTAGGTTATATTTAGGTAATTTTGTTTGTGTAATGAGTAATCATAATTAGTAAAAGTAAAGCTGATGATAGTGTCAATTGCATAATAAACTTTAATTCAGCAACATGTGGTACCCTTGTTACGAAAGTTAGTGAGTAGATGGTAACCAGGAGAACTGTATGGAGATAATTATGTCAGTAGTGGAGGTTTGGGTTTCTGTGAGGAACAGAGCTAGAAGGGATATGAATTCAAGGAAAAAATGAACGGAATTCACTTGTTACTAAGGTCACGGATGTTCATGAAATAGAAGGCAGATCGTGCACTTCCCCATTGATGAGCATGGTTTGTGGTTGCAATAACTGCTGCTGCACCATCGCTTAATGACGACCCTGTGCACGCCAGCCTTACCCTTTCGGTAGTGGCAGCCCGAGGTACCAACGCGTTTGCTCTTAATAATGCAGTGGCCATTGTCAAAGGGGGAATAGAATAGACGGAATGATAATATGTGCATGTAGTGTGGTGTAGACACTTGGATGTAGAGGGTTTATGAGAGTATGCTGGAGTACTCTCTCTGTTAATGAAATACAGTGTTCAGCAAAGAGATCCTGATGGCTGGTGAAACACGAGCCCCAGCTTTCCATTAGCTGGACATCCACCTCGAGAGTACCTTCCTGCCCGAGGGGTGCAACAGTGTACATACCATAAAACAAATAACCTATTCTGTTCGATGACGTCTTTTGTGTTATATCCAGCTTATATTTAGACAATTTAATTTAGCTTACGAGAAAGTGTGAATTGCTGGGTTAGGTAAAGCAGCAGTCTCTGAAACTGAATATAAGTGGCAGAATGGAGAGAGTACTGTATAAAATGTAATAGATGTCATCGTTCTGAATAGGCAATAAATGGGACAACACACCAGAGTGGAGGGATGTGATGTGAACATAAGGAATGGAGGTTGGAAGGTCGTGAGAGGCTGGGTCATTTCTAAGCAGGGTTAGAAACAACTGGAGAACCCTTGGTCGAGAGCCCCCTTAAAGGATACGGCTTCATCCAAAAGAATACAGTAGAAATATGTCATATCTACGAGCATTTAAAACATCTTAGTCTTGTGTTTCAGAATGTAAAGCCTCAATCATCCTTTTGCCTAAGAATAGAATGACATAGAATTATGAAACCAGATAAGATAAATTACAGAAGATGGAGAATTACCAAGAGTATGGACAGTGGAATGGACCAAACAGCCATTCACATACCAAGCAAACCCTTGAAATAGACAGCACCGTACAGCATTTCAAAGCTGTTCGTCCCAGCAGAAATAAACGAAATGTTTTGTGTTGACAGTACACAGGGTCCTAAAGGCGGAGAGGGATAGAGAATGCAGGAAGGTGGGGCAGATGTGTGAGTAGGCTCGAGGGTTCATGCATATCTGATATTCAGCCAACATTTCATACCTACCCCACCCTGGGCCCGTATTCTCGTCTGATTAGGAAGTTTCCAAGCACTTCTTCCTTATGTCTGTACATGATTGGTTGATGATCTGTTGTACGTTATTAATTAAAATTATGTCGATTATGGAAATATTTAAGTGATATACAAGTTAATATTTGAATGTACTTTTTTTTTTACTCTAGGAACCTGATGCCAAGTCAACACCTCACTCTACCTTTCGGCTCGTATTCAGATCAGTTTGGTAGGCTCCCCAACATCTCTTCACCAGTTTATTTTTGCATGCGACCAACTAACACTCAGCTGCAGGCTGTTTAAATCTTTAGCCTGAGTAGGTATTCTATGACTGATTCTTGCTGTCTCCCGGCGATTATATGTAGCTATTGAAAGAAACATTTTCTCCTGGATGAAGTGTATTGCAAGACGTACAATGGTTCACATAACGATACCTTCTTGTGTTGTAGAACGCTGAAAAAAATATGGTACTAGAATATTATTGAGTATTTTGGTCGACGATTTGTTTAAACTAGTTTTAATCTTCCCCCTTCCCCCACTGCCATAATGGTCCCAAATGGGCACCTTTGGGGGGAAAGGAGTACACGGGAGTACGTAAGAAGCACATATAACAGGTCTGTTTTCCCATGACGTGGTTATCTTCTGGAAAAAAGGCTAATTCTACTAAGATCTAACGAACGTGTATGATAAAACGATAGAACAGAGAAAAACTCTCCGCCATCCACCACACCATCCCGTTAAGCAGACAGGAAAAATATAGAAACAAAAACGCCATGCTTATTAGACAGAAGCAGCTTGGAAATTTTATGAGAGAAGCAGAAGAGAAAATATGACTCTGTACTATGTAATATCTGTTCTACAGATCTGTTATAGAAAAGTAAACACATACGCCGAATACCCTCCTTATCAAAGAAACATCTCCCAGTCGTCGGCATCACATAAGCCTGAAAACAAACACCACTAAGTTAGTTATAGCCTATAGATTCAATATATTTGCCTTGCCGAATTTTAAACGTACCAGTTGTTTTTGCACAAACTATTGATCCTGGTAGCCTACTCCATTATTTCAATACGCAATTATTTAAGTAGTTTTCCATACATTAATGTTCCATCTCTCTCTCTCTCTCTCTCTCTTTTCAATAACAGAACAGAGGACGGAAATACAA
>JAGKTI010003934.1:0-17637 GCA_018397915.1 Birgus latro | reverse complement strand
CCTCAAAATCGACCTAAATGGCTTCTGTGAGTACTTTTATGGTTGTTCTCCATTTTTTCTCATTATTTCTAAGCTATCTACCCCCAAAAAAGTCGAAAATTGGCTGTCACCACAGCTCCATGGGGTCCAAAGTCTGCCGGCATGTGGCGGGTTAACTGGTAGAATAGTTTTGTTAGTTACAACCTTCCCTAACCAAACATCCATGAAAGGAGCAACAGGTCTGCTGCTGTTTGTATTCCTGTGTACTCCTTTGTACTGTCGTGTTTGACTGGTGATACAGTCTACTCCCTAGTAGCAACGTGGGATTCCGGAATATGGCAATGGGAATACAAAAGCTGGGTAACTCTCAACAGTATGTCCATTGGAATGCCACACAAGAGTAGTACTCATAAATATATTCTCCCCACCCATGGGGTAATTGCTGGAATCAGAGGCTAAACATACATGCCAAACTGATGTCAAAGTTTCTGAACATCGTTTTGTTGTTATGTATCTAAATTTCATCTATCTAATTTGTCTAGGTACACTCTTCGTCTATTGTTTAACCGGGCCAGTCGCCGCTCTACCCAACAACTGACTGAGAATTCATTTGCTCATCTTGACCTTTGAGTGCTACACCTCTTCACTCTATTTTTGATAGACTCTTGTTCAGCTTGTCTTTCCGGCCTGCCACTTAGAGTCCCTGCTATAGTACGATGCCGAACCCTGCAGTGGTATTGTTAGGGTACTTTTATGAAGGGAGGCCAAAGAGGCCTGGTTATAGGAGGCAGCAAGGGAAAGGCACTGCTAGAGTAGGGAAGCCCCTCATGGGGAAGTGAAGCGGTCTCCTTTGACGTCCTTTAGTTGGCGGGGAGGGTAGGTTCCCATCACTGTAGGACCTGTCTAGCCAGACTGTTAGGTAGGACTAGGTACATGTCAAGCTTGTGTTTCTGCATATGTGGTCTGTGTTTGTTAGGTAATTGTCATGTGGGCATCGACGCCCTCAGCCTTCGGGGCCCTCCTGCATCCCCCGACCTGTGTTGTCTGTGCCTATGAGAGGGCAGAACCCATCGACCTTAAGTTCCCACTCCTTTGCTGCTGGTGATGCCTTCTTCCTCCTGCCCACTACGTCTCCTGTTCCTTGTCCTTCCTCTTGCCTTAATCCGCCCCATCGCTCCGACGTACGATGCATGTCACCCTAACCCGTCTCTCACTCCTCCCGATGTGCATCGTACATCAGTCAATTGCAAAGCCCATCGTTTGCACAGTTTTCAAGATTCGCGGGTGTTTCTTGGTAGGCATATGTGGGAGACCTTCCTCTACTCCTAGCCAGGCGGCAACACTGCCTGACCCTGTACAACCCACCCCCCTCAGGGGGTGCACCATTTTCTTGCAACTCACATGTTAGCAGTGACCTGGCCAGTAAAGACACGTAGCACCACGGTGTCTCCAACGACGAAATTCAAGGCAAAAGTGATTCCTGATGTGAAGGACAAAGATTACATGGCACCAGAGTTAATAATGAACAGAAATAATGAGGAGGTAACATCGCCAAGGTAGGTGCGAAATGTTAATGTGTTTGGTAAAGGAACAACGCTTATATCGCCTACATTATTGTGTGAAAAGCAATATACTCTTGTACTATATATAAATTCGTACCAAATAAATAAATATCTACGAGGCTGTGTCATTTTGGTTAAGTTTCCCTTGCATAGGGAGGGTCTGTTATGGAGCGCGGCGTCATAGAAACCGGTACTCAGGTGAAAGATCCCTTACCTGTTTTGGATATTTTTCACTTCAGGTGAGCGCTTTCTCGCTGAATTTTCGATGTTTCTCACCAAAAGCGAATGTTTGAGCTAAAAAAAAGACAAGTTGAAAATTTGTCGGGTTCTGAGGGTGGGTTAGGTAAAAAAAGTGGTTGGGACGGGGTGGGTTAACACCTGTGCCTCTGCTTCCACGTCCTGGCCTGCCAAGTCTGCTCATGTCCACTAATGGATGGCTGTGGGATCTGATGCTTCTGTCGCCTTGCTCATCTCACCTGTTGCTGCTCCTACTCCTACTGATGATGAGGGCTTCACCCTTATCATTAACAAGAGATCAAGACATTGTGATCAGGGAAATGGTCCTACTCTGGCACAAAGCACTGCAGATCGGTGCGGACCTCCACCTACCGCTTGACCCTCAGTGACTGTGGCTGTGCCTCCTCAACCCCACTCGTTGTACCTAGCCGTTCGTGTGCTTCTCCAGGACAGGCACGAGACCAGCTATGACAATGTAGCTGCTCTGGAGCGACAATTACCAGAGCTACGAACCTCCAACATTATCGGCAAGATGAGGCCTGCTATGACCAACTCAGGGCAGTGGCTCTGGACGAAGCCTCTCACGTGAAGATTCTAGAATTGGCACTGGTGCAGAGGAGGACCAAGGCGATCCTCATGGGGTATCCCCTGAGGATGCAAGTCGATCTTCTTTTGCTCCAACCCCAGATTCAAGAGGCTGCCCACTGCCAGATAGTGCGCACCAGGGATGAGACATGACAGGTTCCCCAAACCTTCTGAGATCCTCTACTGCCATCCCTAGACCTGGAGAACTGGGGCATTAATTTTCTTCGCCCCTACATGCCCGAACCACTCTGCTGCCAAAGGCGTCAGAGGTATGGGCACCACAGAGCTACCTGCTGCTGGCCTATCATTTATTGGATGTGCAGTGGCCCAGACGAAACGGACTGTTGTCTGTCCAAATTCAAGGCGAAGGAGGCAATCACTTCCCCAGCTGCTCTGGCCCATACCTTGCATGGTACCCCAGCTACCCCACCAGAATAATGCACATACTGCAGGGTCAGAAGAGCCAAGTAACCTGGGTGCAACAACAGCAAGCTGCCAGCACCATGCCCACACACCTCCCGGGGACATTCGTTTGGGGCCAGTGTAACAACTGAAATGAAACTGAAAAATTAATCACTGTTCTGGCCGAGATTCGATCTCAGGCCCCCATGCTTGAATCGCGCGCACATTACCACTGAGCCAAAGAAAGGATCCCCACTTTGCCTCTGGGCAATGCGGGCTGTTATATACCCCATTACATCACTCTTTTCTCCCCCTGGTGATTAATTTGGTCAGTTTCGCTCTCCCACATGGTAGCGTAGCGCATTGGAGACCACCACCGGGATATAAGGCTGACAAAAAATCTTATGACCCTCAAGGCCTTTACCTCACATCCCACACTGCTGCCGACCAATGTAATAACTGAAATAAAACTGAATAAATTAATCACTGTCGTGGCCGAGATTCGATCTGAGGCCCTCGCGCTTGAATCGTGTACATGTTACCACTGAGCCAAAGAGAGGATCCCCCGTTTCCCTCTGGGCAACACGGGCTTTTATATACCCCATTACACCAGCACCAGCACGATCGTGCAGTGGCGCCTTCTCCTCCAGCTCTTGACACAAGAGCGTTTCCACCCCTTCCACCTGCTCCCGCTCATCAGGTCATGCCTGAGGAAACTCCCCACCTTGCTACGATCCCGGCTCCACAGTCAGCTAACAAAATTGCACCTGCTTCACCTTCCACCCCAGGCTCTCCTCTGATTACATTCACTGTTGTGGAACTGCAGAGATTGCTCTGAGCCTGGCTTCGTTACTGGAGATGGCCACGGGCACAAGTACTGACACAATGCCCGGTGAACACTGTAGACAAGATATTCGTGAAAGTGGTGGAGGCAAAGAGGCAGACATGTCCTTCATCCCCAGCTCTTCGGACTTTGCCTCCTTCCCTGTCAGCCAGGACCAAGGTGCCTTCCGCCCCGCTTCTCCAACCAAGGACTCGTGTCCCGGTCACCACCTCACCAGGGCTCACTCCAGCTTCAGCAATGGTAGAAGCCGAGATTGAGGCTCTTGGCCTTCAGCCAGAGACCACTCATCCTTTCACAGTCTCAGACAACACCGACCTACTGCTCAGGAGGTGATATGACTTTGGGTCTGCAGTGGAGGTCATTGTACTGGCACCTGCTCCTGTTCTTTTGGGTGTGGTCACCACCTACTCGCTGCCACAACAGCTTAAAGCTCTTGCTAGATGAGCCTAGTCCCCCTGACAGGCTTTTGTTTGCCCATATCCTCCCTATCCGGGGAGGTTAATCTATGCCAACCAACCCATCTAGGTATCTATCTATCTCTATCTGTCTACCCGTCTATATATTAATTTGGCTAGCATGTTAGCTACCTATCTTAGTCAGTCTGTCTGGGAATCTACCCAGCTCTGTCGTGAAGGGAGAATTATGGACTCTCCGAGAAGGGTAACTTCAGCGTCTCGTCTACTGGGTTTATGCTCAGATGAGTCAGGGGCAACAACAACTCGAGCAAAAACAAAGCAACAAATCAGGTCTGTATCATTTTACTGGATGGTCTTCGCATCACTTATTGTGATTTTTAATCCTTTTCGTTCCTCTCATCACTCCATATTTTCCAGTTCAAAGTATTTATTATACTCCAGATTTCAGGTCCATATGTTCGAAAAGCAGGAAGACATTGTTTTCTTTTATCACTGTGATGAACAGAGGAAGAAAAAAAAAAACAAATATCGTGCAGAAGATTACAAGTGTCATCCATTCACTAGAAGCTGTAATAGTTTGTCTTAAACTGCTGTACGTTTAAGTTTCATGGGAAGCGAATTCGAAGAAGCAGCTCGAGGAATAATGGAATTGTGATAGGCAGAAGTTCTGCTGTATGACTGTGAAAATCAAGTCACGAGCACTACCAGATGCCCGTGTAGCACAGGGGAAGGCGTGGAAAGGTGGTGCAATAGACACAACTTCGTTTGAGCATTTGCTATAAAAGTATCTGTACGATCTACAGGGTGAGGCAAAAGCCTCCATACAAACATTGCCTGTTTATTGAGATTTAGTTCTTAACTTGCATATATGACATGTACTCGGAAGTAATCATACTGAACACATTTTGTGACTTCCACAGTGGATTTAAACACTTTGTTACTGTTATTAGTTAGTTGGAGTTTATGACTGTTCAGAATGTTTATATAGAGACTTTTGCCTCATCTGTATATGTATATCTGTATCTGTAAATTTATCTGCGTCTTTCTACTTCCTTTTCTTCCTTCATCCATGAGTCCGTATATCTTATTTTCATTAATCTGATTACCTGTCTACTTACATCCGTCCGTCTGTCTATTTATTCATCTATCTGTCTATCTAAGGCATTATATTTATCTGTTATGCACACTCTCATTAATTAATGACCGTAGGCTATAGGTCTCCATTTATTACTGTCTAGATTAATTAAATTCAGATCTTTCACTATACGGCGACGGCTATGGCTATATTATACTTGCTTTCTTATCACTTTCTTCAACTAGGGAGACAGCATTTTAACATGAGGGGTCAGATATAGCCTTCATTAATCTCTTTCAGCCTTGCACTTCCCTGACGCAATAAATATTTTATTGTTGCAACCATCAGCGATTTTATTCAGCTTTAAAGAAACTTCTCGAACTGCAGAGTTGGTTGAAGGCTTCATTGAATTAAGCCCTTCATTATAAAAGACCTCTGCAGATCTGAATGAATTGGTTTGGTGTGAGCAAAAATAAATCAGTGCAACTCATCACGGTGTTAGGGGGTTAATTTCAATGTCCATTTTTTAAGTTCAGTAAAATCTTCAAGAAGTAACAGGTATATAAGTATTGTCCTACAGCTGAAAGAATGAAACACACTCAGTTTAATTAATAGCCATAGGCCCCACTTCTCCATCTGTAATTACCTTCATTAAGTAAGACTGAGGCTTCTGTAACTCACAAAATTGAAGAAAACTTTTTGATCTCAACTGCAATAAAATAAGTGAGAATATACGACCATCAGAGAATTTATGACACCAGTACTAACTGTACCGTTATTAACACTGAGACTCTTGTGTTTCACTGTCACCTGAATAAAGCCGCCT
The DNA here is from genome assembly GCA_018397915.1 of Birgus latro. Taxonomy (NCBI): domain Eukaryota; kingdom Metazoa; phylum Arthropoda; class Malacostraca; order Decapoda; family Coenobitidae; genus Birgus; species Birgus latro. The sequence goes on along the minus strand of JAGKTI010003934.1, from coordinate 11,711 downwards.
GTTATTAGCATGAGCCGGATACTGGAGATGTCTTCATAGGAGGGTCAAACACAACTCAATAATTAATTGCTGTATGCTTCATTAAATGATTTACAGTCATGTATAACAATAATTCAGCATTTAACTTGGTAAAATTGTTAGCAGGACAGTCTTGTTAATACTGGTGTACAGCTTGACACGGGAACTACAAACTCTGACAACTCTTCGGGATGTGTTCTCGTCAGCTTATCAGGGTGTGCTGCACCTGTTCCTTAGTGATGTACTGTATATTCCTTATTACACCTCACTACTATCTTGCATGTTTTTTCTTATCTTCTAAAGACAGCTTGGTGGAATGAAGAGATGAGAGATGTTGTGGCACAAAAGAAGAAAGCTTAGAGTGAGTGGATAAGAAACAAGGGCGTGGAAGAAGCTGAGAGACGGAGGAGAGACTTATATGTAGAAAAGAAGAGAAAAGTGAAAAGATTAGTAAGAGAGAGTATTAGAAGAGAGTGGATGAGGAATTTGGAAGGAACTTGAGTGTAAAGTGGAGGGAACGTAAGATAATGTTTTGGAAAGAGGCAAAGAGAGTTAGACAGAGTGCCCAAGAAGTTAGCCGGGGAGTGAAATATAAAAATGATAGATTTCTAGTGAAGAAGGGAAAAAAGTGAGGAGATGGAGAGAAAACTTTAAGTAATTGTTGAACATAGGGATTGAAAGTAATGCAAGTATAAGTGGAATGCCTGGGAGAAGGAGGGATGAGAGAAGAGAGGAAGAAATCAGTAGGATGGAAGTTGTGGAAGCAATGAAGGAAGTTAAAATGGAGAAAGCTCCAGGAATTGATGGAGTGTCTGGTGAAATCCTGAGGCACTGGGGAGAGATAGCAGTAGAATGAATGTGGAAGATGTGCAGAATGGCCTGGGAGGAAGTTAGAGTCCCGGATGACTGGAAGTCAGGTATAATTATTCCCCTGTACAAAGAAAAAGGGGAAAAAGAAGTGTGTGATAATCATAGGGGCATTTGTCTTCTTAGTGTAATAGGAAAGTGTATGGTAGGATATTTATTGACAGAGTCAGGGAAATAACAGAGGAATTAGATGGAGAAAAACAAGGAGGTTTTAGGAAGGGAAGAGGTTGTGTAGATCAGATATTCATTCTTAGATCTTTAGTGGAAAAGCTTTTAGAGAAGGGGAAGAAGTTGTATGCGGCCTTCATGGATTTGGAGAAAGCATATGACTCTGTAGCTATTTCTTCTTCTGATAAAGCAAATCTCTTCACTCAGACTTTCTCCTCGAATTCCACCTTAGACGATTACGGTGCTGTTCCTCCATCACTTCCCCCCTCTGACTTACTCATGACTGACATTAAAATGTCTTCTGCTGATGTATTTTCTGCCATCATTGGCCTCAATACTAACAAGGCATATGGGCCTCATGGAGTCCCTCCTGTTGTCCTCAAGAACTGTGCTTCTGTGCTTACGCCCTGCCTAGGTAAACTCTTTCGCCTTTGTCAACTTGTACCTTTCCCTCTTGCTGGAAGTTTGCTCTCATTCAGCCAGTCCCAAAGAAGGGTGACCATTCCCAACCTTCTAACTATCGTCCAATTCCTTTAACATCTGTTTGGCACCAATGTAAACGAAAACGTGATTTGCCAGGGGGGAGATGTACTGGGTTCCAGAATATATGTGGCGATACTGGGGTGGGCTAATAGGTGGGTGGAGAGATGTCTATCAGCTGTATTACTTGATGTGTCGGATTACTGATTGAGTAAATTGTAGTATGAAGGGCGTGTAACTGTTAAGCAATCTGTTTATCAACCCCAGCATCCAGTTCACTGTCTGTCCCTCCCTCTTCCCGACCGGTGCGTGCACTCAGACGTGGGTACTGACGGGAAGAGGAGATGGTCGTAATGATTGCTACACCATGAACAGCAGATCACATGTTTATCATCAAAGACAGTGGTTCACATGTCATCTTTAGTGGACTGCAATATACACCGTTACTCAGCCAGGGCAACAGCTCCATGTTCGGACACTGCTGAGATGTGTGGCTCAGTAGTTGCTCTCCGTAAACAGGGCAGTAGTCCTAGTACTTATCTTTATCCTGTCAGTTTCGTACACTGTGAGCTCTACTTGGTTGTTTAGCATAACAAAAAACATTGCAGATAGTGTGTTTGCATTTGATACAAGCGATTTCTGTAACTAATGGCATAATTGATGTAATATGCACGTACTCAGGCTGGATAACTGCAGACATTACAACCATGTTCCACCATTATTGGCTTGATGATTAGTGAAGTAATGTAATGCTTGGGGCATACGACAGTTGCTCAGTATAAACTCAAATGTAGCTAAAAACCACTGGCAATGTGTAAAATAAACAGCCAAACATACAGAAAACGGCAACATAAACCTGGGTTAAGTATATCCACCTTTATTTTACATCGGTGCCATACAGATATTAATGAGAACCACAGGGACCATCACTACTGTCAGACTGTTCGTATTTATTGGTGATAAAGGAAAAATCTACATAGGCCTATCCCTACTCTGTCTGCGATATCAGTCGTCATCCATGAAGATGCTACATAGGCTACAAGAGTAATTCCCTATCACAGTGACAACAGTTGTAACATCTGACAGACTGTAGGGGCGTGTCATATATTTGCACATTAACAAATAGTCACCATACTCATAATACAGGGGTAGTGAGCCACCCAGTGTAAAGTGTGACATGAACTGTAACAAACCATGAAGGTCAATTACAACACGTGACAACGTCAACAAATCGTTTCATGGCCTGACTGTAAAATTCAATATTCCCCATGAAATAATGATTTGGCCCAGTCATCACCTTGTAACCTATCGCATCCACTGTAGCTCTTGTCGTCTACCAAAGTCCACTGCCCTCTACCCCATCACCCCTCTCCTCTAGTCCCCAGTTCGACCACTATTGTTCCCTTCCTCACCCACCTCCCTCCTCGTCTCCCAGGTCCTCCACCCCCACCTTGCTGCTTCCTGTGGCGCAGCCTCCTGTATATAGTAAACTTGCTTCGATTTCAAAGGTCTACCGATGTCAGGTTCCTGGTAGGAAGGATGGGCGCCACGATAATATTATGTTCATTGATAGTTGTGAGGAAGCTGATAACTATGATTTATATGATGAATTGCTAACTGTTGCATGGATCATGACTCGAAACTAAACCACTCATGAAATCCGTGTCATTCATAATAACTGCCATTATGTAGAGAGTGTATTGTGAAACATATATATAGAGACTGTATTGTGAGACATACATGTAGAGGGTATATTGTGAGACATAATTTTTAAAAAACGTACCATAATCATGATATGCTATTATAGACATATTTTCTGGCCGAACACTGCTTATATATTATATTACCACCAATAACTGTGCACAGCGGCAATGATCACCACGTTCGGTTTGTCCTAGCGACCGAACGAAACCTGGTGAAGATCCATACCTATCAGCGTTACCATATGCAGAGAGCATTACATCTCACTGTTGGACGGAGTGTTTCTGTTTGATGTCCGCAACTGTACATAATCACGAAACTTATGACCACAAAGCGACCACAACCTTTACGGATGCTGTGACGATAGTAGCCTGGAGAGCAAGATTTCACCCCCTAACACATGACCTCAGTTTTAGTGAAGCTTGTGAAGCGGTGAACGACCTGATTCAATAATCGGTTCCTCACTTGGGATTGTGGGTAAGTATTTTTGGTTACCACATTCCAGAGTGCCGCCGTTTCTCCGGGTGAAACCCTTCTTGATATAATAACCCACGAAATACTTTTCCAGTAGTCGAATGCTGAAAATCTATATAAATTAACGCAAAGACAACAGTCATTTTGTGCTGGCCACATATGATCAGAAGTATCCATATATTAACAACCATTAACTGAATTATTCACTGTTTATATGTGAATTTTTTTTTCTCCTTTTCTCATAATTACTGTGTCTTCTCTTCCTACCTTTCCTCCAACCACAGTCTTAGCACCAATTGCCCAACAATCTAGTAAGCCTCTCTTTCTCTCTCCTAATAACTAACGCCTGTTATTGTCTAAGCCTTATTTCTCACGTCAAAACACTGAATTATTATCTTCCCTATCTATAAGGTTCTGCTAGCTATTTATTACTACTTTCCATGTCTGTTATATCATTTTCACGTAGAGCCGTCACTTTCCATTACCACCCCCTCCTCCTTCCTGCTCTCCCTCTTCCCCAGCCTGGTTAGAGAGAGACATCTGTGTGTCGGGGTCTGAAACAGATTTCTGGTAGAGGACTATTTGCGAACTTTTACTCAGATAGTACATTCCCTCACTAAACTTTCTGTTTAGAGGGTTTGTATTTTTTTTTTATGCTAGATTCAATGATGCTTCTATTTATGGTCAAAGTTCTAGACAAAACGGGGGATGCATCAATGCAATCAGAGCAGTGACTCAGTGACTATCATCTCTCAATGTACTGTACAAATAATGAACTGGATTTCACTGAATTTACACTGAACATATGTTGTTTAATCCTGTAATCAAGTTCATTCTTTTTTTGACCAAATTAACAAAAATATTGGATTCTTTACATGGTATTTTATGGATACAACCATTTGAATTATTAGATGTGTTTTTAAATACCGTGTTCTTTATTGTATACATATTACTGAAAACAATTTTAACATTCACGGTTTTCAGCAAAAGGAGAACTTATGAAAAATTCTCACTGTAAAGTAAAATCAAAAGATCCTTTTTGTCATGAGAAGGTAATGCTTGCGTCTTGTAGAAAGGTTTCTTGGCCTGATTAATAGTTTTCTTTTTTTTGGGGGGGGAGTTTAATTTAGACAGAATAATGTACATAATTATTTTCAATTTCCTCACCATTGAATTCCCGGCAACATATACGTAAGACACTTAAAAACGTAGAAATAAACACTGGCAATTTACCTGTATTCTGGTAAGTGAAATGAAAACGAATGTATGAACTATCATCAGTTGGCTTCCTGTAGATGCTAAACTTAAATGTGTTCTTTACTCAGTGAATAAATCAATCTAAACATGGTAATCAACACTGGTTTCTTGTTCCCCATTGTGAATTTAAATTAAGGTGCTAAGTTGCTCAAATCAGGAAGAAATACATTCAGGTTTTAACCACATGACCAGACATATTTTAGACATATTTTAGGCTGAAAGTGTTATTAAATGGAGTGCTATTAAGCATGAAGAGTGTAAAACTGAATTTTATTAATACTCTGTTATTTAATGCAGAGTCTGTACTGTAAATAATGGTAAGCGAACACCGTACGTTTAAGTCGAGGGAAGACGGACTTTAGTGGACAGTGAAAAGTTTACAGTGCAGTTATGAAATAAAATGATTTGAAGATGTTTTCAGTGCTTAATCAAAAGTGTAAAGTGAATTTTTGAATGCACTTATTTAGTCGATTGCTCAGTGCATGGTGAATCTTGCGCAGTGTATGTTTTAAAAGCGGAGTGTTTTCATTTCTTTCTTTCTTTCTTTATATATTATTTTAACTTTAATGATCAGAACAACTGGTATTCTAACTAATGATAGGCACTTTAGTCAGCTTAGAGTGAGTCACAGAAGCCTGAGACTTAAGTAAGATGTCTTTTTTTTCGTGGATGTAGGAAGAGTTTCTTTTCTTTGAGAGTGTACCTTTCCGGTGGAGTGCTTTATAAATGAAGCTTTATTTCAGTAGGCTCAAGCTCAGGTCACATCTTCTCACCGCTTATCTGTCCTACTCTATTATCCAGTTACTAATCTGTACTCTGTTTTCAATGTGTTCAGTGGAAAAACCAAGGACTGTCTCCTCAGTCTGTCTTTCCCACAACCGATGATCATCAGACTTTTGGATGCAATTTGTATCCAAGTGTATCGACTAGATACAGTTTGATACGGGTGTTTGTCTTCGCCATTTATCTTTAATATAAGGGTGAATTTGAAGGCTTTCTGCCATTGTTTCTTTTTGCATAAACAAGAGTCATTTAGAGTGGAATCTAAAGCTTTTCATATCAACAGCTATCCTTTCTCTCAATGACTCCCGTCGGGTTTTCTGTTTCTCTTTGCAGCAGTGTTTCATAACTCTCATCTACTGCTATTACACTAGCCTCTGGTGATTTGGGCTGTTCCCTTGTATCCTTCTCCCAGTACAATGGGCACGTAAAACCCGTCTAACTATCCGCTCCTTCCCTGTACAAGAGTCTAGCGCAAGAGTTAATTCATTCAAATACGTACATGGCCAGCTGTGGTCCCGTCATATTCTAATCCTTTGGCTGTCATGGACGCTGTGACTATACTGTTCAGGCTTAATCTAGGTTACATCTTTCATATGAGAGAATGTTTGTATTTCCAAACTATGATCGAGGCAATCTTCAACCCCTTGACTGCTAGACTTTCCCTCATTTGAACAAAATCGCCTTATGGCAACCTTAGTAAATTAATATAATGCACCCGTAGATGACGCGAAAGGTTAAACACAAGGCATTTCGAAATTAACGTATCTTGATTTAGGTTTCATTCATTCAATTGACCTTAAATGAGACAGACTCTTGCAAGTCCCGGCCTGTGAGTTTTCCATCTCTTGCATAAAAAATTAAACACACACACACAGACACAGACCCAGACACACACACACACACACACACACACACACACACACACACACACACATACACACACACACACACACCCTCAAGGTTGTTTTATTTCAACTTTTTTTTTTTTTTTTTTTGGCGAGGGTACCTCAGGCGTGAGATGAAAGGACCAATATTTTAATGAGTTCTCTGTACCAACGGTTGAAGGGAGGGGGAGTAAAAAGAAGGGGGCACAGGGTAATGGAGCAAAGGAGGGTGGGAGAGATGGTCACTGTTCCTCTGACCTGTCTGCTTGCATCCCTCCACCTCTACGACGGGCATATAGCACCCGACTAGCAATAAACTCACATCCCTTGTCTGTCCAACTCTCTAATGCAAGAGTTAACCGTTACTCCCAATCCTTCATTTATGCAAGAGGTCGACTCTGGAACTGTCTCCCTCTGTCTGTAATTCCTACTTCCTATGATCTCCAGTCTTTTAAACCCAGTGTGTCCAGGCATCTCGAAACGATTGGATCTTGAATTTGGCTCTCTCTTGTACTGTTTTTGTTTTTTTCTTGGAAGGAACGGTTTGCGGGCTCCTGGCCTTTGGTTCCTTCTTCCTTGCATAAAAAAAAAAAATGGGTGAGAGGGAATATGGAGGGTGACAATAAGTGATGAGAGCTAGCGAGTATAGGGTGGTCAAGTGATTTTTTTTCTGCTCTCTTAAAAAAAGCATTTGATGATTTGGCCATGTAATGAAAAGATCGTTCCTAAATGTAACTTTTCACCTAAATAAACGTCATATTCAGTAGAGTACAGAACTAAACCGTCTTGGAGGCCGAATGGTGGTCAGGGTAAACTCTTCCTCTTAATGGTGAAGTGTGATTAGTGAAAGAGCATTTGTAGTATGAGTGCTGCAGTTGAAAGTTGAGATGTTGCTAATAGCTCTTTTCCGTAAGATGGTATATTTCATATCATCTGTATAACCCGACGCGGTGCAGATACATGCAGGTATGCTAAGAACGCTCTACCGGCACCCACTAATAAGGTCTGCCACATTTTTGTTTTAGAAACTGTGACCTCAAGCCTTGGACATGCCCATCATTTTCTTCCCTGACACATCATATACAGATATGTATTGTGACGACCGGCTTGCACACATCTGACAACTGCAGGCGGCTTTACTGTGCACCTCTAAGCCGTGTTTTACGGGTCCTGAAGGCCAACGAATCCGCAGAGTCGAGAAACATCACTGCCTGTCACGGTTGAAGTACCCTGCCCACACCCAGTGCCTCGTGTATGGGTAAACCCTATGTCTGGAGGGTTTGAGGAGTGTCAGGTGGCAATGACCATGTACAAAGTATGTTACTCTGGCTGTGTCTGTGAGTGACAGAGTCTGTGCCTGCCATTGAGCAATATTTCGATGGTGTGAGAACAAGTGAAACTACACGAAAGTATACTGTATACTAAATCCTTTTGAATATTCACCCCTTGTATGATTGGATTCAGATCAGCAAAAAAACAAAAGCATTCGGGGGGCGAATGACAATCGCCCGCCAAAATATGATTTTGGATAAGGCACAAATTACCAACAAAATAAGTAAGGAAAAAACTCTACGGAATGCAGTCACTGCACTTCGCAAAAAGCCAGGCCATATTAAAAGTCCATATGGTGGTTGGCAATCGGCCATTATTGATCAAATCCACAGCAATATAATAGGCTTCTGCACATCCACATATTCGCTATTTCCGGAAGGTTTGGTGAAAATATGTCTAGATCTTTTTGAGATATGTTGGGAACACACACACACACACACACACACACACACACACACACACACACACACACACACACACACACACACACACACACACACACACACACTGGCAAAAACATTATCGCTCCGCTTTGCTAAAGGCAGGCGATAAATATGGTTGGTGCATAGGACACCATCCGATCAATGGAGGCTCCAGATGCCTTGAAAAACTGTAAATAAATGAAAGAAAAGCATTCGGGAGCCGAATGCTAATTGCTCACCAGAATATGCTCTCGGCCAAGTTACAAGCATGCCCCCCCTCCCGGGAGGGTTGGGGGCTGGCATCCTCCCAGCGGGTCGTGGGGCAGCGCCCCACCCAGTGGGGGCAGATGGCTATGCCCCTCCTTGGGGGGGCCGGGGGTCGCCATCCTCGGGGAGGGGCCCGGTGGCGGCGCCACCTCCAGGGTGGCTGGGATGGAAGATTTTGGCTATATCTTAATACTCTGAAGGTTTCATGTTGATAGCTCAAGCCATTCATGAGATATAATGGTGCTAAAGGCAGGCAATAAAAACTAGTTGGCTTTTGGCAGCCATTTTGGTGACCTTGACATTGAGCCCGATTGCCCATTTTCGAACTCATCCAAGATTTTGGCCATATCTCGATACCCTGAAGTATTCATATTGATAGCTCAAGCCGCTCATGATATGATGGGAACACGAACACACATAGACATACACACAGAGGCGGGCAGAAACATTATAGCTCCGCCTTGGTAAAGGCGGGCGATAAAAAAGTAAACCATATGCTGGCAGAAAATTGTGCCACGTTTCTCTCAGTCAACGATAATGTACATTAAAATATGTGAATTAAGGCTCAAGGGGGAAGAGGGAATGAGGTGTTAGCCTCCTAACCCCATGAGGAGGGTCTCCTTAATGTGGTGTATTGTATTCCATCAGCCATCTCCCTCAGGCAAAATTCTCACTTAATGGAATTCTGAAGCGATCTTGGAAAATGTAGCTCTTCCAGAGATGAGGGTGGTGACGAAGACGTTTTTAATCCTTTCAGCCTGACGGTGCCATTTGTACCTTATTTTTGCTTCAACATTATGATTTTATATTCAACTTGAGGTTAGAGAAGAGCTTAATCAGTGCTATATCTAACCACTCAAGTTAGAAAATATACAAAGCCTCTGAAACTAGCAAGAATAAGCAGAAAAATAAGTAAGTCATCAGAGCGAATTTAATTTAAACATCATGTATGTTTTCTTTCAATCACATACGGTTAACAGAGGCTTTTGGAACTTAAGCAGGCAGATTTAGTCTCCAGTAATCTTCTTACTGCCAGAGGTCCTCATTACCTGAACAAAAGCGTCGTATATTAGCCTGAGTAAACAAAAAATACATCATCAGAGCGAAGGAGTCTATCTCTGGGGCCAGCACGAATTAAATGCTGGATGCTGTGAGTACGGTGTAAGAAAGTTTGCTCAATAAATCTGGATATATTCAAGTGTGACTGCATTCACAGGTAAAAAAGTGTGCCACATCCACCACACACAATATCAAAGCATGGTGATATCACATTTTAAAGTTCGCCAACACTTCCATGCCAGCTATGGTGAAATAATTTTATGGTACACAAATATGAAGCACACAATCACAAAAAAAGGAATATGAAGGAGAATGATATTCTGACGACTGTGGAGGAATGTGTAATATGAAAAGCAGGACATCGGCGAACCTTTGATCGTGACAGGATATAATCTACTACACGTATATGGACCTGTTACATCTACCACAAAGGTCTCATCTTCCACACACATCAAACACATCAAACCTGTATTGCACTTATCGTACATACTGAATATTCCTTTATGTAACTGTCACCAACGGGACAGTCTTTGCTTCCCAGCACCTCTTGTCTCTTAACGCAGTGAGTCCAAATGTCTAGTAATGGACAGTTCTTAAATTTAGTTCCCTTTTTGTCAAGTTTTGTTTCGGATGGAAAATATTCAGGGTCTAACCTTCGGGGTCTTCCTTATTTTTACATACACTGAAAAGAAAAATATAGCACCATATTTATAATATATATTTGATCATTTTAATATATCTTCCACATAAGGTTTAGGACTTAGACTAACAAACAGATTAAATGATCAGCTCCATATGGTCTGTCTGTCAGTCTTTTTGTCTATAGCTAGGAGTCTCAATCCCGTAAGGGGTGGCCACAAATGAAAGCGCCTCTATGTCGCCCTGTCCCCTGCCATTTTGCTGCCCTCCCCCAAGCTTACTCTCCCCTCTCTCATATACCTCTGTATTCCATCCCTTAATCTCATCCCTCCATCTGAAATGATAATTACGATAATATCATAATATATTAACAGGAAAGACATGGAAAGATGAAAGTAAAATTCGTCAAGTGTTCTATTGTTCCTTAAAAAACAATTCTGATCCCTGTGCCACAACTAACTAAGGAGCTGTGACAAAGTACACCACATTCAGACTCTGCATACGTACTTTTTAATTCCCTAATTCTTGGAAAGAAGCTAATAACGACCCAGTTCTAGAGAAAGGAAGTTCCTCTGACCCCTCCGATTACAGAAAAATAGCTATCACATCTACTCTTGATAAAGTATTTGAAATCATAATGTATAAGCACATAGTTAAACATCTTGAATCCAATAACTTAATTAGTGACAGACAGTAGTTTTCGCCATGAAAGATCCACCAATGATATACTTCATCTCCTGACTCCCACCAGCATGGAAAAACTCATGCAGTAGCCCTTGATATATCTAAAGTTTTTGACATAGTATGGCATCGTTACCTACTAACCAAACCCTTGCATTGGACTAACGTCTTGTTTTCCTCTGATTTCCTCATACCTCAGAGATAGAAAGATAAGAGTAAAAGATGATGTATATTCCAATTCTAATCAATTAACGCAGCCGTGCCACAAGTAACAGTTCTAGCTCCAACCTTATTCCTAATTCATTTTCATGATCTCTTATCTGTCACCCACAATCCCATACATTCATATGCAGACAACTCAACACTTCACAGTTCATTCACACTCAAACACCCATTCACAAAGTTTAATATCTCTAACTCTCAACTCAGAACAGCCATCTCCATCTTCCTGACACAACAGTACACTGCACAGACCATGAGTATGAATCCTACAAAAGAAATAGCCACTGGGAGAAATACAACTGTTGGATGTACCCACGAACGGCTGAAGGCTAGTAAAAAATTTATCCATAATGAAGTCAGTGTCGTTGAGGAACGTTAGCACAAGCGAGTTGGGGGAGGTGATGTTAATGTTAGCATATGGCTGCTATAACAATAATGGTGGGAGAAATTATCCATA